>JAUJYS010004990.1:0-11423 GCA_033995665.1 Melogona broelemanni
CCCGCACGGTCCTGCGTTTTAATTATATTATACAAAGATCATTTTTATGATTTGAGTATAATGAGTAACAAGTAAAGTTCCTAACACACGAGCAAAATGAACATGGCGTCTCATGTGAATGTTCAACAATGAAGTGTTATTCATTTTTTCACGTTGAAAGGCATAAAAAAACTAAGTGAAATTTAAAGCAAAATTTGACGAGTTTATGGAGAAGAACCTCTTATTTTTTCTTTACACTGCATCCAAATTTTTTGACCCACCCAAGAAACACATAAGGTCAAAAATAAGAAACGGATAAACCTGTTTATGATTCGGTTCGGTTAAGCATAGTTAACATTACATGATTTACGAAAGTGTACAACCTCGTTACATGTTGGAATAAATGTGTGAATATACTCAGCCCTACGTTAAAAATGAACAATTTCTTCCTCTTTCAAGTGAATATTTTAGATTTTTATCAAGACATCATCTGGTTTTAAAATAATAAATGCATATGAAAAACTACCAGTTTCAAAAAAAAAAAATAATAATAAAAAATTCACCGTAGGAGTAAGAAGAACCAGTAACAACAAAAATTCACTAACCGAGGTGACTTGATACGCGCCTCGGTCGCTAAGCCCACATGCTGTTCACTCAGCAACTGTTTGCGCTTTTTCTCTATGACGGAATTTATAGATATCCTCAATTTGGCAACTGCACTCCTCTCTTCTTCCTCTTGAAAAATTCTTCGCTCCAACCTATGGAGCTTTTTCTTCCTTTCCATCTGGAGATTGAAAGACTGTCCGAGTCCGCAGGCAGTCAAAGGTAGTGTTGTTGTCGGCAAAATCTGTGTGCCTAGTTTCACGCTGTAAAGAAATTGTATAAACAAGGAAAATATAAAAAACTAGACGGAAAGAAACCAGGACACCAACGTCACTAATTGCGGCAGGAGCGCGTTGACTTTGTAAAATAAAAACAATGGAGCAATATTGGTATTTTAATAATTACTTAAACCGTTTAACATTAACAATTAAATGTTTATGGCATAAACATATCCCCCAACACATTAAAAACATTGGAGAAAACAAATCTGACTTTTTCAGGCCCAAGTTATAAAACGTAATTTTGCACGCAATAAACTTGCCGTAGAAACACTGTTCTCCCCAGTCTTAAAATATGCTCATAAAAGTGATATTTTTATTGCTTTTTCAAAATTATAGATCCATATAACATTGATCAAATACAATAATTTCACATTTTATAGAAAAATTTCAGTTACGGAATTCAACATTAAAAAAACTCTTTTCAACTATATTTCTCTTTGATTTAGCAGAGCGGTAATTTTAATTTCAATTTTAATGGCAATTCCATCTACATATGTAGGTTAGGGGCCCCTAACCAAAATCCACCTAGAGTAAAAAAAAAGTGTGCTCTAGGTGACATTGCCCTAACTCAACATGAACGCCGAAGTGCCGCAAGATTTGAGACAGTCGCAATCTAGCCCAAATAAAAAGCAGACAGGGCTGTCCCAGCGCTGCTCACAAAGGATCGGTTTCACTTTGCAGCGAACAAGAGAGTGGTAAAAAAACAGCAAGCTTTTAGGAGCGGAGTCACTTGTAGGTCTTACCTATAGTTCGTTGCGCTACGCGTTGGCGCGGCCGCTAGTGAGAGCTTAGATTAAAGATAGTGCTCCCAAATGTAGCGACGGCCAAATCTTGTAACAAAAAAGGCGATTCCTAATTATCCACGCGCATTGAAACCTAACTTAAGTCAACCTAACCAGTGTCGATACTATCGACGATGGTAGTGCCAGTGTTGGGTTCGTTACTTTTGAAAAGGATTGCGTTCATGTTACTCAAAAATTTAAAGGAACGCGTTCATTTTCCGTTCCTTCGATAAAAAAAATAAAAATAACAAGTAATGGCAAAAAAGTTATTCTCAATGTATTTTGAGAATAATTTTTATTCGAAGTCAGCTTGAAACGGTTAAGGACCAAATAATATTCACAGGTTATATTTCTTAATAAATTTGGAAGGCTTCGAAACGGGATAAATAACTTAAATACCACTAATTATTATTAGGGTTAATTACCACTAATTACCATTAGCAATTTCCGCGTTTTACACAATCAATTCATTTATTTTTTGATTCGACCTACTTTTAGAAAAAAACTTTTTTCAGGAAATGAAGCTTTTTTTGTAAAGGAACGCTGTTCAAAGAAACTGAAAACTCGTTCCCGTTCCTCGAAAAAAAGGAAGGCGTTCCCGTTCCTCAAAATTAAAAGGAACGTGGCGTTCCTCCAAAAAGGAACGCGTTCCTTCCCAACACTGACCTAACTTCCAATGCCCTGGTGACTAAACCGCACTCACCTCTTAGGTTCTCGACATCTCTCGATCTCTAGAATATCCTCTACATCGGCTCTCGTAGGCTTGTTGGTAGGTGGTGAACGCACAGAGACGAGGCGGATTGGTTCCACTTTACCTGAAAAAACACATGTATACATAAGTTGCTTGAGGGACTGCACCTCACCAACCATACACCCAACCAAGAACATCACCTTTTCCCCTTCAGTACAATTGTTCTTAAGATCAAAGGGGGGGGGGAATCTGTAAGGTGGCATTCGTATCTGCGTCTCCGCCATCTCGTAACACCAACACATTAAGCCTTTTCAGGCAGTTAGCCAGCGCGCCACGCCCATCGGTTGCTGTGCAACATTTTCCATCGGCTACACGCGATGCTGCCGTCTACGACATTTGCCTGTTTGTCCGCGCTGGAGCGCCTTGAATCCGGCCAGGCCGGTTCAAAATCAGCCCCTCCAAGTACTGGTAACTAGGCGACAGCCAAAAGGAGTGCCTGGAGGACAGCAGGGTCCCCCACCTGAAGCTTGGAATACTTCTGCGCCTGCTGCTTGGGCTGATCACCCCAAGGGCAATTTGGTAACATTTTGGCGAGTCAGTTTTGCTGCAAGAATAGGGCATGATCCAGAACGTTTTTGGGACTAGACAAGACCTAATTTTGAGACAGCAAGTGCGGGCTAGACAAGGCCTACTTTTTGAGGCAAATGCGTGACCTAGGGCAACGCCCTAGGATAAGTTGGTGAAGTGAAGCCCATACCCCAAGATCTGAACTTGCAATCATTTATCTGAATTTTTCTAACATTATCATTAATATTATTTATTTTTCTTGAGAACAAGAGAACATTTCAACAATCAATCGAGCAGAGTCAATTGTCAATCTTTTACAAAATAAACAAGTGTCTATTCATTTCAACCTGGTGTGAATTGTCTACATCCTTTCCAATTCAATCCCATATGACCTGGGCAGTGCAGTAAATCTGAGAAACTAACCAGGGCTCGTGTATCCTTCAATTAAATTTAGCACCATTGTTTTAATTCAAGCCCACAAATCTACAATCAAATTTTTCGTATTTCATTTCAGTGTTGGATTTTGTTCCTTTTAAAAAAAAGAACCGTTCCCGTTTCCATCTTGAAAAAAAAGACAGGACTTTCTAGTTCTAGTTCCTATACAACTTGAAAGTAACCTAGCCCATTTCCAGTTGCTTTTCAAAAGGAACCTGTAACTTTACTGTTCCTTCGCAGGGAAAAAATCACTCTCTGAATAGATGAAAATATCGAAACTTCTATTTATCCAATTAGTAAATGAGATTTTTATCCCTTGAGCTTTGATTGAACTAAATGACCTACAAAGAGTGAAAGGTTTCACTGTTCCAGTTCTTGTAAGAAAGGGATGTAACCTGTTAAGTGTTCCATAGGAAAATGAACTTAGATATTGTTTCAAAGTTCTTAAGTAAACCAACACGAACGAAACTTTTCCATTGAAGTCTTTTCTTTTTAACATTGAAATATAATCAAGATCACAATATACAATTTCCCTCTTGCAGGCAGGGTCCAACAAGTTAGTCGTTCTCCTTAGGTTAGCAAGGGATATGTCAAATTTAATTTTCAAGAGAATCCATTTGGGAAAATGTAATGTACAGCGCAAGCCTCTCGTGCATTTGAAATCAAAAACTACTTCCATATATTTATGCTAATTTTTTAGCTAATTTATTTTCGTAATTATTTCTATTTCAGAAAATCTAGAAAAACTATTAATTAAACTATTAAGGCTAAAATTATCTATATAAGTGTGTGTGTGTCGGCGGTCATACGAGTATATATGCCTTCCGTCCAAGATCAACGATTGTAGGTATTAACTGGTGACATCCATAATCAACCTGCTGAACCTTGCTACTAAACTTAATTTGAACGATTGATAGTTGCG
The DNA here is from genome assembly GCA_033995665.1 of Melogona broelemanni. Taxonomy (NCBI): domain Eukaryota; kingdom Metazoa; phylum Arthropoda; class Diplopoda; order Chordeumatida; family Chordeumatidae; genus Melogona; species Melogona broelemanni. Next base: position 4,261 of record JAUJYS010004990.1, read on the forward strand.
AGATAACTAATAATATTTGAATACACAATGACAAAGCCCTCAGTGTGCCAAGTAATAATACCCCCGTTTTCGGTGAAGTCTTTAAGGCTCATTTTATTATTATTCCTGATCACTGTAGTCGAATAGCACTACAGGAGATTATGTAATCCTTGTGTCGCTACGGCAATATGTGAGGTGCACATTTTCACCAGTACCCCAAGTTCGAATAAATGGCCTGATGTCACGTTATGACATTGGGCGTACCATCTTTTTTTTTTTAGAGCTTAGGGGTGAGGTGCACATTTTCACCAGTACCCCAAGATCGAATAAATGGCCTGATGTCACGTTATGACATTGGGCGTACCATCTTTTTTTTTAGAGCTTAGGGGTGGATCCTGCACCCTGTCAATACCCTTCCCTTCCCTGCCCCTCACATATCTCCATAGAGACACGAGGGTGCAGTAATCCTGTAGTGCGCTAGGAACTATGGTGATTTAAAAAATAATAATCTGAAGTGAGGGATCTGTGCATGACAAGGTTTGTTGATGGGGTTGCAAACTATAAAATAAATTGAGAGATTATTAAATTTGGAACTAGTTGGCACAACAGCAGACATGCGGTGCGACGGGTTCAGGATTCGATTCCAGACGTGGGGTCTCCACACGAGCGCAGAAAACAAAACAATATTTATTGGTGGTCTTACCCGGTTGGGCACAATTGGTTGACCCAGCGGCCAATTTCCACGTCGAACTAGGCGACGACGGCTCGTCCACTTTAGGCCAATGGATTATGCCTTCATTGTCCACATACACTATGATTGGACAAAAAATAAAGTGTGAGATATCTTAAATTTATCACTAGTTGGCAGAGTAGCCGAAATGCAGTTAAAGGGTTCGATTTCCCCAACATGGTTCAGGGTTCGATTCCTGGCGTGGGCTCTCAACACTAGCTCATAAAGCAAAAACAATGTTTTTTGGTGGTCTTACCCGGTTCGTGAGAAACAAAGTCAAGGGGTATATTATATCTCCACGTCGGATTAGGCGACGACCGGTCTGGTTTGGTGGACTTGAGTACGTCGACCTTGGTCACTTCTGGGGGCGGCGGCGCAGCTGAAATTTATATACGGTTGGAAAAAAAAATTAATTGCGAGATATTTTAAATTGATGACAAAATATTTTTTTTTTTATTCCGGATCACTAGTTAGTAGTCAGGAGGTCATTGTACCTCTCGTGTCGCTGCGGCGATATATGAGGGGCACATTCCAGTACCCCAGGCTAACGAATAAACGAAAGCCTGCGCCGGGAATCGAACCCGGGATCACCAGGTTAGTAGTCTATAACCATAGCCACTGAACCACGGAGGCCGTAAAAGATGGCAAAGAGCTGGCTGACTGACTATACTAATTATTATTTTATTACATTTCTGATTAATTTTTTATAGTTAAAAAATACATTGAGGTTCGGGGAGGAAAGATTTGGTGGATGTGTTTTAAGTGTGAATCATTGTCAAGAGAAAAATCAGACGGTAAAGCTTCGATTCACTAGTTTTTTGTTTTTTTTTTTAGTTCGCAGTATTATGAGTTCATTTTATTCCATTTATAAGAAAGGAAAAAGCACGTTTCTAATTTTAAAGTTCCTCAGTTGAAAATAAACACAGAAAAAATTGAGTTCGGTTCAGCAGACATTTAAATTGTCTACGCAATTTTCGAACTAATTGGAAGACAAATAATTGTCACCATAATCCTCCCGACAAATTATGAGCGAATTAAAAATGTTTTAAGCCTTTTTACCCATAGAAACAAAAAAAAACCTGCGCAGTTCATCGAACATTTCGATATTTTCAATTGTATCTAATGGAACGTCTTAAATCCTAGGACGTTCTTTAAAAATAAAGATGTTCCTATGTTCCTGTCTAGAAATAGGAATGATGACGTTCCACTGTTCCTCAGGAAAGTAATGAATTCCTTGGAAAAAATACATTCCTTGGCTGTTCCTATGTAACACTGCCGGCGCAAAAAGAAATTAATTAAAAATTAATTTCGAAGTCAGAACCGGCAAAACTTCCAAGGAGGGCCGCGGCGCCTGACGCAACAGCGGGCAACGACCGAACCCCCCCCCCCCTCACCGGTATATATATATATTTTAAAATCACTGTAGTGCTAATCACTACAGGATTACTACCCCTCGTGTCGCTATGGCGATATGTGAGGGGAAGGGAAGGAGAATGACAGCTGGTATAGCCAGGCTGCAAGATTCACCCCTAAGCTCTGGACTTCCCAACGGAAGCTCAGGGGTGACGTCAGTACCCCAGGATCGAATAAACGAGAGCCTGCGCCGAGAATCGAACCCGGGACCGTCCGCTCCTTAGGATGTTGAAGCCCACACCCTTCCAATTTTCAAGTCTCGACAACGGGCAGGCCGCACCCGGCCCATCTGTGAACACCACCAATAAACAACCTTTAAACATATTGCCAGAATACTACGGCGCGGCAATTACCTCATCTAAATCTATATCATTTTGCAATACCCACTGAGCCATCATTATGTACTATACTATATCGGTGGTCTTACCCGGTTGAGCATTGAGAGCTGGCTTAGTGTTTGATTGACCCATCAGATTAGATAATGGCTGGCACGGTTTAAACAATCGCTTGTCGCTCTTGGGCACCACTGGGGGCAGCGACGTAGCCAAACCCATCCTCTTGATGACTTTGTCGGCCACCTCTTCCGCCAACTTTACCTTCAACTGAAAGGATAATTAAAAAAAAAAAAATCATGGAATAAGACATGCATGCCCATTTTTTTCCCAGGAAGTCGGGTTCCCTCTATGGACCAGGACCCCTGATATATTGGAGAAAAATAAAAAAAGAAACTAAAAAGAAACGTGATGACAAAATAATCAAATAGACCAACCTCGTCCATGTATTCCGTGAACCAAAGTGGTGGGGCATCAGCGGATTTACAAAGGCACTCTGCTTTGGCCTCAGCTTTAACATCGACCTAATGAAAATCAATGATATATTAGCATTGTGCTGCTTCAAAATCTCACGCTTGTGCATTGATATTTCATGGGCTTCCAAATTTTAGCAGAAAGAGGGAATCACGCATTTCGGTAAGATAGGCCAAGTTTCTCACCTCGCTGGTGGTTTTGCCTTCCTCTGCTGGCACCACCTTAGAAGTCGCGCTGGCGTCATCACCGTTTCCCGCTTCAATGTTTTCTGACTCCACCACCAGTCGCATGCGGTGGTCGTTTCTGACGGCCACCTGGCGTGAAGAAAACAAAACAAAAAGTTGTATTATATTATATTAGTCGATTATTATTATTATATTAGTCGACCCCCAGTGGCTCAGTGGGTATGGTCGCATTCTACTGAGCGGGTAGACCCGAGTTCGATTCACGGCGTAGGCTTTCGTTTATTCGTTAGCCTGGGGTACTGGCGTCACCCCTGAGCTTCCATTAGAGAGTCCAGAGCTTAGGGGTGGATCCTGCAGCCTGGCTATCCCAGCTGCCAATCCCCTTCCCTTCCCCTCACATATCTTCATAAAGACACGAGGGTGCAGTAATCCTGTAGTGCACTAGGCAATACGGTAATTAAAAAAAAATATATATTTTATGAATTAAAATTGATAAGGAAACTCTTCACGACTTTTCCTGTATGGGAGCGTCCATTGCCACCAGAAACCATTCTTGGCGATTCAGAATAGATTCGGTAAAGTGCTACCCCCAAGCGGTTACCACATTTAATTTTTGAGTTGCAGCAAACAGTACTGCAACGCAAGTGTAACGTTCCTAATTTTTTTTACTTCCCCCATAGTGTTCAGGCAATGAAATCGACAGTCTCAATAGCAAGCCAAATTAAAAAAGTAGGGCATCCAAATCTGTATACTAGTCTGCTTGCGTGCAAGTATTCATGTTGTAAATTGTAAGCTACTCGGATGAAAATGTCAGCCACCATGACTTCAATAACATCAGCCCTATTATTTTTATATCTCATCGATTGATGAATCCCACCCAATGCTCAGCTGACAATGAAGCAAGATCTCTAATAGCTGAAGTTAAGAAGTGAAGTTAAGTTAGCCACCCCTCATAACCAGTATTTCGATACGGCTAAGGGTTGGCTGAATTCCCCAATGGGGTGAGGGGCAGAGATTTGTATTTATGCTTTTTTTCTGTCAATAAACTAAACTAAACGTCAGGTGAAGTAAAATAATGATTACCTCCAGTGCTTCCGTCCATTCGGCATCACTGTTGCAGGTGATCTATGAAATATATTTAAAAAAAAAACAAGGAATCAGCACATCAATGTCGCAAACATGGGCTGCTAACGTAACAACTCCGAAAAACAAAAGGTCAGTTAACACATGTAAGGAGAGAGGACACTCGTGGCGATTTTTAGAAGTTTGAATGTAGATCGAAAAAGTACAGAAGAGCGCGCGTAACGCCATTTTTACTTACATTTTACATAAATGGTTATCGTGCGCGCAGGCGAAATTAATAAAATATAATTAACATGTAAAGATAAGGCGCTAGCACTGATATTTTAGTGTCTTACAAACTAAATTTTATAATGCATTTTCATAAAATAAAAACAATTAATTTGTTTAGAAATCTATATTAAACGTTTATTATTCTTTATCAAACCCAGCGCGCGAGGAATAAAATTATTCTAATTAACAGGTATACACAGTGTAAATCGGGAAAGAAATCCCCTAGCGCTTTTTGTTTAGTGGCCCTACTGCATAAATTGTACTAAGAAATTTCACTAAAATACATTTTGTTTAGAATTTATCCTTGATTTCCCCCACGAGGACTTTTTCAACTCCATTGTGCAACTCCACAAACTACGACAAATACGTGAAGCGAAAGAAGCAATGACCACGTAAGCAGCAGTCCACAGCACGAATTATACATTAATTGACCATTGGAGTTGATCAGCAAAGCTTTTCAGACAGTTTTAAATCAGTTTCGAAGACAACAGGCAAAACAGCTTGTGAGACCAATCCAACATCAATGACAATCGCAAGCTAAAACAATATTACACGCAAATAGAATCAAACACGCCAGGAAATGCTATTTATGCTACTTTAATCAGGTTAGTTAATCGGAAACGAACGAATAGATTTACGTCTACCCAGGTACGCGAGCACTTCAGACTGTTCTCGACGAACACTGGTGGTTGACCAAATTAATAAGTCATTTTTTTAAACGACCAAAATTCGAACCGATTTTGAATTTCGATGCGGTTATCATCACGCCGAGGCACGTTATGGCAATATACGCCACTGAAATTTTCACCAGAGATCTCGGGAACACAAACGACGAATGCCCGAGCCTCGAATCGAACACGCGATATCCGCACAGTATCCGCTTAACCAATGAACTAGGACAAGATGATGATGATGATGATGGTGCTAGCCCAAATAGCGGAAATGAGCGAAAGCCGAAGACACTTGCAGTTAAAAAAGTAAATAAACAAAATTCGACCTACATGAACCAACTTGGTGAAAAACCGAACAACGACGTCTGCTATGTGGCTAAACCAGCTTTCCGCGAAACGCGACTGTCTTGGGTTTACCATGGTCCCGAACTGAATTAATCCCTGCTGCAGGTTTCAACGCATGCATGTGGGTGCTGCATATTCATAGAAGTGCAGCGCGCATGTGTTGTTGATTTTTATTTAATGGTTATGACTGTTGTTCCCCATCCCCCCCATTTATCAGAACTGCCCCGTGATCGTCGCGAGCCATTATGGCGCCCGGCGCGATCTGATAAATTATTTTAGCTAGTTACAATAAACTAATATTAAGCGTAATCATCTTTCCACGCTTCTCCCTTAAAAAGGAAATCCAACAGTGTTTCCCGTTCATTCCCATCCCTCCTCCCCCCGACCTGGTAAGTTAACTTAACTAGCCAGGCATTTATTCCTAGGCAGAGCTATGTAACCGACATTCACTGCAATAATTATTTAATTCGTGTGAATATCATTACAGGAGATTCTGCAGTCCTCTAAACGTTTCAGCGCTATATGGAGGAGCGCTTGTGCACAATATCTGCATCAGCAAAACTTGTTTTATTCAACAAGTCAGTGCTGATGAAGTATAGAAAGAAATTCGCAAGAATGATAACTTTAATTTTGTTCAATTTTGTTCAAAATTTTCCCCGACATTCCCCTCCCCCGACTAACAATTTTTGATCGATTTTCCATAACTAAAATTAATTTTCCTGACTTTCCACGACCAAAACTTATTTTCATGGCTTTTGAATTGTTACAACAAATAGTTTTACTAGTTTCCCTATGCTAATATTAGCGTAGAAAGAAATTCACAAGAATGAAAATTTAAATATTGTTCAGATGTTTCATGATATTTCCCCAATTCTGGGCAATTTTCTCTCCCCCACCCCCCACTTTTCCAATTCTTAAACGATTGTCTCTCGACTCTTTCAGAATAAAAATTATCATAAATTATTCCAGGTTTTAGACAAGTCTCTAAGACATTTAAGAAGACAAAATTGTCCGCAGGGCCTAGCAAAACAATGTAGACTAATTTTCATTTCCGCGTTTATATACGTCGCGACCCTCCCGCCGAAATGGAATACGACCCTGTGCTCTCTTGGACCTCCACCCCCTCCCCCTGTTGTTGTCTTGAGACGCACGTGTACAGTCGGGTCGCAGGCCACAATGCGCGACAGTCGATCTAATCGACTAGGTCGGGTTCACGGACAAACAAATACCAGAAAAGAAGAGGCGAACGTTAATATCTATTTATAGGAATCAATATTTTGTCGCTAAGAGCGGCACACAAACGCGTTCCACGTACGATGCGTATGACTAGCATGTGACTAGCAATTTATTTCGGTTATCGCTCACGGAAACTGCCGACATAACGATCGACGCCAAACGATATAAATATGTGAAGAGTTCAAAGCCAGAGTGGTGTAAATCCATTTTTTCTCCAACTGAGAAACCGATACATTTCATTAGAATTACTTCATGCGTTTTTCAAACTTGTGCTGCTTTTTTTAGTGGGGCTTTTCGTGTTGCTTCGGCGACATGTAAATTTCACCAGTACCCCCGTGATCGAATAAACGAGAGCCTGCGCCGGAAATCGAACCCGGGACCACCCGCTAAGCAGTATGTTGCCATACCCACTGAGCTAGACGGATCGTACATTATTGATGGTATA
>JAUJYS010004991.1:0-11422 GCA_033995665.1 Melogona broelemanni
CAGGTGAGACTGACTTTCACAACGCGCCCCACTCGACACCGTATTTTCAGGTCGCTCATGTCTTGAACGTGTAACTTTACCCTAAAAACTATAATCATTCTCGATACGCCAATTAATACAAGTTATCATTTTGCTCAAAAATCGCCGTACCAAAAACAGGAATTGTCATATTTTATTTGCCAACTGTTCTTAAATGCGTTACAGGTATGCAACGCAATAAGACATCCAGAAAATCAATCAAAAACGATGATATCAATGAAAAAAATGAAAAAATTAAAGCGCAGACCAACGACTGCTATGGATGAAGTATCGTCTGAGTCACCTCCAATTACGGAGCTAATAGGCAACCAACACGGGAGTTATCCGGAGAAAATTATTTAGCCAAAACTCAAAAGTGTGAGCGAGCTACTGCGGAAATGGCGGACAAATAATGTACGCTCCTAAACAATAGGGACAACCCACGACGGTGATTCCGAGGGTACAAAGGGGGGAAGGGCCGAGCATGTTCTTTGTAATTGGACTGTATACTTAATTGTGTAATTAGGAAGTTATCATAACACAGTAGTAGACTGGCTAATCATCGGGCGAAACCCTGCATACTGAGATGACCAGAGGTTGGGAGGTTGCACTTTTCAGATCGAAGACACAAAAAATACGATAATTGGATTTTGAAGGGATATTATGCGAATTATTCTGGATCAATTTACCATTTGTCGTCGCCCAATCTAAAATAATGAGCGAAACTCGTTCGTTCTCATTTACAGGTGGAATGCGTTCTCGTTAATTGGTACATGAACGAAATTTCGATCAAATTAACAAAATTAACCGTCATTAACGATTGGAAATTTTGTTGGCCTCGTATTGAGGATCAGGCAGACTGAATTAACGGATCGCTCGTTCCGTTAATTATTGAGCGCCAATCATTCAACGCTATAATACATGTAATTAAATGTTGTGATATGCGCACGTGATGCCCAGAGTGGAAGTAGGCCGTGCTCTAATTTGGACTACAGTCTGTAGCATCGGTGGCGGTGTGGTGGTTCGGCACAAGGATGCGACCTCCACCCGAGCTCAACTGAGGTGCCGTGTGGTGTAGCGGTTAGCGTGTTATGCCTGTGATCGCGGGTTCGATTCCCAAACGATACTTCCGAATTTTTTTAGGAGAGAAAAATTCGTACGCCCGCCTTCCTTCGGAAATGAAGTAGAGACTGTCTGTTCGGTGCCAGGTATCCTAACTAGATCGGAAGGAAACCTTGACAAAGTCGAATTATCAGGTCGCACCTCTTGGAGGCTATGCTATGGAAATGCGATGGAATTCGAAAAATTTAGTTTAAATTGTACGACGTAGCCCCAAGTCGGTAGGCAACCGGTTGCGGTTCATCGGTCTCGGGTTTGCTTCCCGGCTTTCGTTTATTGGATCCTGGGGTACAAGTGAAAATGATCCCCCAAAAGACATAGCCATAGCAACACGAGGGTTAGAATCTATCACTACAGGGATTGGAAATTATATTAAATTAATTGAATAACTTTCACGACAAAGACGACGTCTCGCAATGCTGGCAATGTTTTCCAAAATAGTGGAATTGCCTCTTAAAAGAAATGATTCCCTTTCTGGCGAGGCTCCTTGTACAATCGAATACATTTCCATATAGACGACCACGAAAAAGTGAAGGTGGACAACGAAAAGACCTCTCCAGTTCGAATACTTTAATTAAAGTGCTGTTTACACCTGAGCTTGTACAGGTACGTGACACCTCATTATTTCATCACCACCAACCACCCCCAACCTCCCGACAACACACGGTTGTCAATTACAATAACAATCTAGCGGGTGAGCGCTACAAAGCCAGCGGTGCGTTCATTGGACGCCTTGAACGCGTAGACTCCGCATGACTGCCCGTCCGTCGTCAGGGTGAACTACGGTTCCTCGTTTCGTAATGCGAGGACAATTTCTTGACAATTGCGACGCAGTCACGTAATCAGACGACAGGCACAATTGTATCTTCAGTTTGACGTTACTCATTTGTAGAGTTTACAAAAGTGTAAAATATGGATTGTTCTTGATTAATGGAAAACTTACGACATTGACATTTAAATTTGAAATGCATACCACATTACCAAACGCCAACTACACAAAAATATATTATTAATTCATCATTAAATAAATTGCTAAAATCAAAAATAGAATAGACAAAACAAAATTGTCAAAATGATAAAAAAATCAAAATCTAAGCTTTTGATTTAGATTTTGATAAAAGACTATATTTAAAAGTATAAGATGAATATAATGCGAAAAAGGTGAATGAAGAACGTGTCAAATAAAACTAAATCTTTGCATTTAAAAATACTTTTACGATCTTCTAAAGAAAAATTTACAAGTTCTTTTGAAAGTCCATTTCAGTTACAGACACAAGAAAATCATTTCGAAGACGCTGACGCTTAAAATCTAATGGCATCAGTTTCATCGTACGTTAACACTAACGATATTAAAAAATCGTCCAGCCACATGCTCGACCGCTAACAAAGGCAGGGGGCACCATAACCATGGCCTGGCAACTGCCGCGCACTAGGAAAAAGCGCGGGAAAAATCTTGGCAACGGCGCCAAAAACTGACGGCAATGCCAAGGTTACCGCATCGCGCTGCATAAAACATGGACAAAACACGGGGTTCCTTGACATCATCTGCCCAAGAAAACCGTCAGCAGATTTAGATATTTTTTATAGCCATCATTTTCCTATGCCTGGTCTGTTGCCCGGGGTTCGGCCTGTGTTGTCCTATCTGTCGAAACAAAAAGTTTCTCACGACAAAATGGACTCTCGCGGCGAACGGGGGCCCACCGCAAAGGTGATTTTTTTTTGTTATTGTGGAAATTCTACAGCAGCTATCGCCGAGTAGAGCTCCCGGGGGGCCCTGAATGACAAGGTGAAACCCCCGGCGGGAAACAGCAAAATGACTATCATCAAAAAATTGTCATCAGCTTGGTTCGGTAGCAAACAAACTTTAACTCACCCGAACACGCCTCCGGCCAAAATGTTAATAGTAAAAGGTAGGAGTGGTTTATGGCGTTTATACTTATATTTCGTATATATCAAATTCAATTTACCGGCTACACTTTTACATTACATGTCGATAGTGCTGCCTCCCGCGGTGATCGTCAGGAGAAACAACCTACTGAAGCCTACTTTATAAATATGAGGGTTTCCAATGCACACACTACATGTTACATCGATGATTTCTGCAAAATCGGATTAGATGAGGTGCAGCGTAATTGAGAAACATTGATAAAATTTAATTGCTAATGAACATTTATTTTTTTATTTTTAATGCTGTGAATAACACTACAGGCGAAACCTAGACTAGGCAAAATTACCAGGTTGCCCGCTGGCGGGCTTTAATCTCTATGTTTATATAAAAAGGAGGAGTGCGAAAGAGACCCGTGCATCAAAATGAAACAGAAGTGATATAAAAAAGATGTCAGAGCTACGAGTCCATTAATTGGCACTGGCAAGAATCGTGACAGGTTTTTAATGAAGAGACAATCTTAATCGATGACGTCACACGGACATGGCCGTAAGATTGCATACGCAAAACTCGCTCACTTATCCCCGTCCGATAGCCCCGCAATATTAATTAGCTAATCTGCAATTCCATGTGAGAGAAGCAGGGAAACCCAAAGAGGGATTTTAAAAAAAAAACCTGGAAGCGTCCTCCTGACCGAGTGCGTTCATTAATGGGGAACACGCAGAACTGGTATCTGGCAGCGCATCTCTCGTTAGCCAGCACTATTAGATCGACCTTTTAGCTACCGCACGTGCAAAACTCTGTATTCAGAAATATGCACGTATTCGAGCACCATGCATAAAGGAAAGCGAAATCAAACACAATCCAGTTATGGGAGCGCCGTTTATTCATAACTTGGCCGATAGATGGAGCACTGCTTTGCCTTGCAACTTCAGCCGCGCTTAATTAATCAACATGCCCAACGCAATCTCGAGTAAGTTAACCGTGCAACCGAGGCTACAGTTCTGAAGTATGAGTGGCAGCCGCTACAGGGGTCAGTTTCCCTGGTCAAAAAAAAAAAAAAATTCACTTACTTTTTTCATTATAACAAACTATTTTCCTCAGTAAACAGTACTGCTTATAAATGCATATTTTTCACCCACAAAAAAAAATTGATTAACTTTTTGAACATGGCAATGTCTACTTTATTTTTTCTAATTTACATGCCATCGGATAAAATCATTTAACAAAATTTAATAGCGTACCTCAACAATATGTACAGAGGAATATTGAAATAAAAAGAATGCTAGAACAACGCTGATTTTATTTTATTTTTTTTTCGTTCATGCAAGAGCAATGTGTTCAAACGCAAACTTTCAATAAAAAAATAGATATATAATCACGGGCAAAGCCGAGCCAAATTTCTAGTTTAAAAAAAAATAAAATCCGCGAACGATGTTTGTGGCACCCTGTACGTGATCGTATTGCCGCATGAGGCCAACACATAAATCAGATCCAAGTCCAAAGATAGCGACAGAAAACGATCGCCGATCACTAGACAGGAAACCCTTGCCGTCTTATCGGCAATCTTTTTTTTTTTGTACTTTCTATTCTTGAGAAGACGCCGGGGTGCGTCTACACTCACATCGAAGGATGTGGAAATCGACTTTCGCGTTCAAACATCCGCAGAAAAAAATTCAGAACCAAAACGTTATCAAATCAAATATTGTTGTTCGATGTGCGGACTTGGCAATGGAAGAGTGCAAAAAAATTTGGTAACACGGGCATAGATCAAAACATTTTGAAAACCCGATTTAAATGCACGCCAGGTGGCGATAGTGTCACATATCTCGTAGCTAAGCAATGGAGCGCTTTTCGTTTAACCGTCAATGGAGAAAAATGTAAAGTATTTGCGGAAATGCTCGCAGTAAAATATTTGGGTATCGCGTTTATGTACAGTATTTTTTACTCCGAATTATTTTATTTTAGTCAAACCAGTTGAGAAAATATTCGAAAAAATTAGTTTAGAAAATAAACTGCACGTTCAATTAGCAATCTAATATGGAAGTCAACCTCAAGCGATCGAATATGAAGCGGCCTTCAAGAAATTCTGATATCAACAAGTAACAACGAGCTTTTTGTCTGCCGACAGACAGGTAAGGTAGCCCACAATTATATAGGCCAACGTTTTCAATGCTGGTTGCTAACCATGAGCTTAATGTGCCAATAAATGTATACTCTGATTCTCCAATTCGCTTCTGGACGAATAGCTATTGCATACAAATTGAAAGAGATTCTGAACAGGCAAAAACCAACTTTAAAAACTGGTTAGTGTGTACCCTTATTAAAACATTGTTTGAGAACCGCCATTCTTATAGAGTCCAGTTGAAACTCATGTCCAAATCGCCAAACCAAATTATTTACAAAAAACGAATATTAAAAGTAGAGCGAAATACCTGACCGTTTCATAACAGAGAGGGCCTTCAGCAAAATAAAGGGTTGCTGTCGTTTTGAGGTCGTCAAGATGGCCGCCAAAACTATCAGATTTTCATGATCACGTGCAATATGCCCCGGCGCTACATCGGGGTGCCCCTATTTCCATATTTGTTCACATAAGCAAAGTGGAAGAAAGTAAGGTTGCATGCATAAAAGCACTCGGTGCATACAGTGTAAAATGGGCTAAGGTCAGACATATTGGCCGTTCCAGAGCGTGTGCCAACACTACGGGGTTCCTCATTTAAGTTTTATCTTCGCCATCCTGTATTCCTCATTAAATATTGCCCGATTTACCACCGCGATAGTCCTTAAGCAAGCCAATAAAACCAAGTGTGTTCGTGTTTCCCTGTGTGTGTAGCCAAATCTGATGCTCATTCGTGAACACTAACATCAACAGAACCACAGAAATATCCGGTCAGCGCGTCAGATCTAAAAGTATCCAACCACCAAGAGTCACCAATAAGCAAGTCAGAGAGAACCACGTACCCCAAAGGATGAAACGCTTTGAAAAAAAACTTGAAAAAAGTCGAACGCTTTGAACATATTTAAAATAAAAATTGCGACTCGTGGAATCGAAAGTATACATGGTGTAAAGCAAAGAGTCAATGAATAAAACAATGTACAGGTAAGTCAATAATTAACTCGAACCAAAATAGACTTTGGCTATTGTGTTCTGAGGTTCTGAGATCGAATCTATCTTCTAAATGGCTTCCTAATGTCCAAGTTCGCGTTTCCCGACCGCGAATGGACACGTGGCGGCCAATGCCAGCACGTACCAGATGCCGAGTTGAAGCCTGATTCAGCCCCGGCACCGCCATTCTCGGAAAACGCTAGCTACGTGAAGACCTGTTGAAGTAGCGCGGATTCTAAATTCTCGTATGAGTAAAAACCTTCAGTCTTGAAGTATGTAACGTCACTCTAGTACTCGTTTTTTTTTTTCTTCTATCTTTACAGAATTGCAAGGTTATTATCATGCACTATTATTGCTTAAGCTATATACCAAGAACAGACCAAATGGCTTTATTCCTTGGAGCCGCTGCATGAAAAATGGCGAAATCAGGAATTGACAATATAATCTAATTTTGATCAAGCGTATGTTTCAAATATTTGAAAAAAGGCACCGGCGGGAAGTTTAAATAGAGACCACCGGTATAGAAACCGAAGCGAATCCCACTAAAGTTTAACAGAAACCTATCTAGTTCTAAGCCAAGAAAATCGATATTTTGAAACAAAAATGTTTATAATAGATCTACAAACAGCAAAGTTGATTTACGGCAGTTCTAAGTCAAAAATTGTAATTTTTAAACCTAATTGTTTATAAAAGTTTTACAAATTACAAAATAACTTCAATGGTAGAAAGGTCACAGTTTCTCAAATTTGTAATCAGAAAAAGCACTCGAAACGAAGCTGATTTTGTGCTTACGCATGAGACAGCATTTAACATTGGCGGCCTTGCACCTGACTCACACACCCGCATTAATGTACGTGCACTTAAAGACAGAGATGAACAACCAACAGGCAATAAACAACAATGGCAATAGGATGACGTCAACATCTAGCCTTTGTACTGGAGTGTCCCTACTTTAGCATTTCTGCTGAAACTCATTTAACCGAGAACCAAAGGTGTTGATGGTTGGCATTGAAATCCGCAAACAGTTTTCCTCCAGGAATAGACGCTCAATTTTTAAAACTTCGTGTTACAGCCCGACACTGTAAACAATTAAAATTTTGAGAACTTGTTCAAATGTGTTTCAAAATAAAATACAGGAACATGTGGCGCTGGTACCATTTAGTCAGTCGCTAAACGTGTATTTAAAATACATCAACTTAAACAAAAGCTGCATTTGGTTGAGAATTGGACCCTTTCTTCTTTTGGATAAGCGTTGCAAACTAAAGTGACCAAAATTAGATTTGCCTCTTAATCCTAATTTACACGACTGTTTTGACAAATTGTGACAATAACCCTTTTCAGATTGCTAAGAACAATGCCACTGTTTCAAAATTAGCTGTAGTTTTTCTCTCTACAATTATTGGATCTAGTTTCCGAGCAGAACAAAATGAATAAAAAAACTGGAAACAATTCCCATATCAATTCTATTTCTCCGCAACCACCGTCCTAGATACCGCCACATGGTAACTAGACAAAGGTGAGAGTTAAAAGACAGAATGGGCTCCACGTTATATGCAAGATATGAATAAGGCTGAGATTGAGAGTAAACGTTTTTTTGGTTCTGCCTGCAGATGACGCTCAATTGTATCTGAAATGTCACTTTAACTGTCAATCAAAATTGAGCTCGAAACCACTGTTCGTCAATTCGTAACATTTTTCGTTCGAATCAAACGAATAAATGAGCAATGCAGTATGTGATTAATTCTTCATTGTTTCTATTGCAAACGGATCATTAATTTTTTAAGGAGACCAAATTGAAAATAGAAATGGAAAGAAAATACTTTTTAAAGATGGCGGCGCTCTTTACATATAAAATCTGTGAGATATCGCGATCAGTAGATCTTGTCATTGACGATATTACTTAAAACATCGATTTTCGATATCGATATTGATATTTCAACTCAGCACGAATGACAATACGAGTCAAAGCTCCGGCATAAACTACAGCGTATGCCGATAATTAGTGAGAGAGCGAAGCCAATTATTTTAATTAGCGCACGCCGCGCATGCAAAATTAGCAATAATTAAGGTCGATACTCATTCGACGGCCTTTCGCGTTGCCATGTAAAAAAAAGCCTTGAATTTTGTGACAACCTGGGTGGCTAATGGTTATTTCAAAATTTATATTTTCCTTAAATGATTTTCACGACGAGGAGTGCGAATTTTGCCGTTAGGCTAAAAAAAAAGTGGTCGGCCAACTATACCACAAACACGTTATTGTAAGAAACAAAAATCGGGTTACGAATAATAACTCTGAGGGTTCGACCGAGTAATTACAGATAATAAACACCTTTTGCAAAGCAACGGATGCGTTGTAAAAACCGGTGTCGCTCTGCAACCCAACGTGGCGCCCTCTGGTGGTGTTGCAGAGGCTCGGCTGGGGTTATTGCAGTTTTAGTATCTGTAGGACTATCACGGGAGCGCTCCTAGTGGTGAACTGAGATTTGGCCGACCAGGCGCCACCATAGGTAAAAATGCGAAGCTAACGTCAGCTGCCAAATGACGAAATGCTATAAAAAGCAGGACTCATAGTGAAATAATTTCAAACACATTTTTAAAACGATAGAAATAATTGTAATTAATTTGCAATACTTCAAAATTGATTTAATAAATATTTTACCATTTCACATGTTGTATGTAAACAATAAATATGTTGCCGTTTATATCTCTCATAGTCGGTAAATCAAAAATTTAAACATTCACCAATTAATTATTACATATTAGACCTTAAATGATCACTGTGTTCGAAAAATGCCTCCTCGTTTTGTATTAATTTTGTTTACTGATTTTCTTAATTTTTCAATATTCTTAGTAGTATGTGAACGCATTCATTGTTAATTTGAAGATTTTCTTTTCAAAAATTCAAAATTCTTGATCGTTTTGCGTCTTGGCAGTCCCATTCGAAATTGGCAAAACTTTTGAATTTGACACCTAAAACATTCCAGGCTGTCAAAGACGAGTCTCGTATGACGTCAGTTACAGATTACCTAATCAAGTGTGCGACGAAACGCCGCCACACTTCAAATATTTCTCCGGAATAAATTTGCAAATGTGCGTGTAGGCCACAAAAAAAATCACATACGGTACAACTCTCTCCCAAGACACACGAATAACAATACCGATTTAAAATTAAATCCTGCAGTCCCTGCATAACCCGACCAGTGGGAACCCAACCACCAACGCCTCACTCAATACAACGCGCTTCTGTGTTCTCTCTCGCAATGCGGCGATAATTTTTCGACACGCGTTAATTGTGTGAAACTCGGTTCGTATCACACCTTGTCAGACAGTGCGCAAATCAGCGAAACTTCGTTTGTTTTGTTGCCAACAATTGCCACACTCTGCACACGGGATGATAAATTATTCACTAAGAAGATCGTCCGTAATATTTGTTTCTGGTATTTTTTTTATATTTATATAAATCACCGTAGTGATAATCACTACAGGATTACTGCACCCTCGTGTCTCTATGGAGATATGTGAGAGGCAGGGAAGGGGAATGGCAGCTGGTATAGCCAGGCTGCAGGATCCACCCCTAAGCTCTGGACTCCCTAATGGAAGCTCAGGGGTGACGCCAGTACCCCAGGCTAACGAATAAACGAAAGCCTGCACCGGGAATCGAACCTGGGATCGTTCGAGAATATCCTTGGCCAATCGCTTTCAATTAAAATAATTAACAACTTTTTCCAGGATTCGAAGAACACAATGAAATTTTGATAGATTCAAATGTTCCGCGAGATCTACTAGATTCCAAAATTTCAAGTATATAGGACGTGTGCAAGTTGGTATAAAAGGGCCGCAATGATGTCCAAACTGACAAACAGACACACAGACAAACTGACAAACTGACAAACTGACAAACAGACAAACAGACAAACACCCTTTCCTTAGCAAGCTCGTGCAGTCGTACCCACCTGTAATGTCATGGATTTTAATTTTTGTCACTATTTGAAAATCTTTCCTTTTTATCATTGTAATTGTAATTTTTAAACAAGTAAATGCAAAAAACTTCGTTTTTCTAATAAAAACTTTCATTTTAGCTCATCTTAATAGAAATTTTTTACTAATAAAAACCCGATTTTTCAACAAAATTCATTAGAATGAATGCGAAAAGCTCATGCAAGACCACCCGCTTAGTAGACTGTGACCATATCCACTGAGCCACGGGGGCCGACGTTCCACCGGCCCAGCTTTTTTAAAACTTTTCAAAGGGCAATTGAATATTAATTTAAACTTTCCCTTACAAAAATGCACTATATTATATGTATTGAGCCGTATACGGTTTGGTGAAATAATTATTGAATATCGTATTGGTCCTATAATTATTTAACCAAACCATATATGGCTCAATAGTGCATTTTTGTAAGGGATTCATACAATGTTGGAGTAGATTTCAGATAGTAATCTCCAAATGTTGATACTTCCGCCGAAACATGAGAATGAAATCCAAAGCCACAATAAATGCCTGAAAAACAAACAAGAAACCCTGTAATTTAAATATCAGTAAAAACAGAATTAGGTATTTGCCATGCTTGGTTATTTAATAGTCCTTGGTCATTTAATAAAGGTTGTTCCACTTAGATTTGAATGATTTTGATCGGCTGTATAAATTCAGTACTTGTTTAGACTTTCGATTTTTTTGCACATAAAGACACATTCGTGGAATAACTCCCAAAAAAAAAAATTCTTTACTCCAACCCAATTTACGTGTGAATATGGCCAGATATGTTGGTTCAAGATGAACTATTAAAAAAATGTGGAGCTCTACTTTTGAAGTGGACTATGCTAGACTCTGCCTTCATACATACTATGAGAAAGACCATTCGCTATTGTTTGTGTCTGTGCATCTGTGACTCTGTGATGAGAAGGGCACTTGGCTCTTATGCAATGGTTGTGGTTAGTACAGGAGTTGGGCAAAATAATGGAAACAGCTCTATAAGGTGCTCAACATATTATTTTCCATAGACTTTGACTTTGTTCATATTTACTATTTATAGTTTGGCAAGTGTATTACATTTTTCCACTGAACTAAATAAAGTGAGAAATGTCTGACCATGAAAAATGTCTGCCTTTAACCGCTTCATGTAACTGTTATATACCGTTAAGTTCGGTCCGGAGTCCGCGGCCATAAGTTAAAGAAAAGCAACATGAGCCTGCGGCTAGAAAGTGTGCGGCGGAGGGATGAAGATCCAGAATTTGGACGGGATCGGAAGATTGGCCGTGCGGCGAGGGGACAGGAGCGGGCAACGATAAGA
>JAUJYS010004992.1:0-11421 GCA_033995665.1 Melogona broelemanni
TTATTCGATTCTGTGGTACTGGAATGTGCCCCTCATATATCGCCGCAGCGACGCGAGGGGTACAATAACCTCCTGTACTGTTATTCACTACAGTGATCCGGAATAAAAAAATAAATAAATATATATATATATTGGACCACCCTGTATAATCCGCAAAAATAAACTTCTTGCCATACGGGCTGTCACAAATTTCAAGGAATCACAATCTATTGCCAGTATTGGGGTTAGCAGGGCCAAGCCTAGATAGCCCTGAACGCGCTTGTCGACGAAAGATAAGGCTGTTGAGATTCTTGTATGCGGATAAGATATGTGATCACTCCAAAAGTAATTCCCAACATTTTTTTTAAATATTTTATCTTTGTCCAATATTCTTGATTTTTTTTTTACAAACTTTAGCAATATTTCACAAACTTTTTGACGCGCGGAGCTCTTTTGAGAACCAATTTCAATGGGGGTTTTATAATTTATTTTATTTTCTAGGTGTGGCCACGGAGCACAGTTTGGGAAGCGAGAAATTACTTTTTTATTTATGCACCTTCCCACTGCAAAATGGTTTCGAAAAAAATATTTTTTTAGTGGATAGATGCATTAATCACCTGTAAAAAATTTTTAGCTATGATGCATAAAAATAAACTATTTAAAAAATGTTGGGTATTATTTTTGGAGTGGCCAAAGAACATATACAAAAATGGGCGTGACCTGTCACACATTTGCTGAGTGTATGGACATTAGAAAAGTTTGTCAACATGCTTGTCAAACAGGGTGGATCCCTTTTGTACCTGTTACCGTCGTTTTCGCCCTATCAACCGCGGTTAATCAACCGTCTTGGTGGGTACCGTGCGGATATATATTTTTTTTGGGAGAAACTCTCCTCACTGTAGTGAATATTACTGCAGGAGATTCTGTACGCATCGTGTTGCTTAAGCAGTATGTGAAGGACACATTTTCACCACTATCCCAGGATAACGAATAAACCAGAGCCTGGAATCGAACCCGGGACCACCCGCTCAGCTAGACGGATCGTACATGGTTGGGATTCTGAATCGTACCAAACAACCAAGATTTATAAATTCATTTTTCATTAGTTGTTTTTCGAACTGTTATGGGAGATTGCGGGAATTGAACCCGCG
Source organism: Melogona broelemanni (assembly GCA_033995665.1). NCBI lineage: Eukaryota > Metazoa > Arthropoda > Diplopoda > Chordeumatida > Chordeumatidae > Melogona > Melogona broelemanni. Next base: position 1,131 of record JAUJYS010004992.1, read on the forward strand.
ATCACGGATGTAGTAGTCCAACGCGCTAAATAACCAGTTACTAAACTGGATAAATATATAAGGATATTAACGACAATTTAAAAAATATATTTGAGCATATATATGGCATAAACTGGTAGAAGCGAATATGCCAAAATATATGCCTAAAATCGTCGCAGATCAAATAAAAATAAAATTTAGATGTAATTGATCACGAGCATGTCCCCTAACATCAAATTATATCATAATAGCCATAATTAACACGCATGCGTGTTAATTCCAATTTTAAATCTAAATTTCCTTTTAACCAGTTAATATTTAGGCCTAGTTACTTTACGGTATTCGTCAATATATTGACATCCTTTCTGTATTTAGCGGTGTCATTTTTGTGAGGTTTGGGACTACAAAATGCAGTATTTCAAACGTTTTAAAATCAAATGAAACTCAGAGTAACAGACTGGAATAACCACACTTCTGCCAAAATTTAAATGAAGATCCGAAATAAAAAGCTGGTTTAACATAACAGTTTATTTATTTTTTTAATAAATTAGATGGGTGTTGCAAGAAGTACAAACTTTTTTGTTTACTTTGGTTACTTAGGTAAGCAAAATCGAGAGAATAATTTTGGAGGTGTCTTTACGGTCTCTACGACCCCAAATGGCCGAAAGTGACCCCTCCCCCAAATTTCATTAACGGCATTTGTTTCGCACAGTTTCGTATATGATCGATCGATTTGTCTGTTCACTGACCGTTAACAATTTTCTGCTCGTAAAACTACGAACCCCGACCACAATTTGACAACCACAAATTACTTTCGCTATTTTTTTAGCGCGAAACCAGGAAAAAATCCAGAAGTTTCGCTTGGTCAACGGCACGTAAAAATATCCCGCCCGCACCGACCAGGTCGATCACGGGTGCGTCTAATTCTTAGGTCAGCGTCTCGCCTATTACAATGTATACATATCTACTAAATAGTGGACGCAGTCCAACTTCCAGCCGGTCTAAATAACAGGTAGTTAGTGGCTAACGTCAGCGCATTCCTAATCCAGTTTGACTAGCATGACCTCGCCACCAAGTTCAAGATGTGACAGGTGAATCTAGCGAGTCTCACTTCCACCACCGGATACGGGGTGCTGGTAGCCAAATAACTTTGCATCCCATCGCGCACAGGTAGGCCTAACAACCACCTTACGCGGAATCACTGAACTGGATAATTGCAACCCGGAAAAAAATTACGGTATATTTTCGCGCAAAAAAAGAACTTACCTTTAGTTGGCATTCTCTGCTGAGGCCGTAGGCAGGTCCGTGATAGGCCATTTTGGGCGAAATCCTCCAGCAAACTCGTATTTAATCTACCGGGACGAAAAAACTTTTTTGACGAATTTCTAACCCTACTTTTTGGTTAGTACAGGACGACGTGATACATAATGTCACTGGGAGCGTCAAACAGTCAGTCAGTTGTAATGGCTCGTACTGTATTGAAGATTAAGCGCATACACAAAGTCTTGACGCACCATAGATGAACTCGGATCGCACAGACCTGTGTGACCGACATGATAGCAAAGGACTAGCAACTAGCGGCAGATAGCGTTGTCGCACATTTTAGCGGCGTCTAGACACTGCTCTTTGTTGGAGACCCGCCCATTGGAACAAGTGGTTTTAGCAGTAGTAGCGACGCCAGGCGGCTCTGCTAAGCCACACAAGGGCGGTAATTTTCAATAGATTTAAATTTATTTGTTAAAATAATTTAACTTCTTGTTGATTTGATTGAATTAGCATTGATTGATTTTATATTTATATATAACTTGATATTTTTACAGGCAGAAATCCACCTTTAATTCGACCTATTTTTCAAAATCCACCTTTAATTCGACCTATTTTTCAAATCGGAGAATGCCTTTTTTTTTGTACAGTGAAGCTGTTATAAAATTTAGCTTACTTTCCATACATTTAAATAGTTGGACTTTGCGTTGTAAAGCTGTGCAGTTTCTTAGCTATTCCATGCTTGCTTTAATCATCTGACATTCGGAAATTAACCTCGTTGTACGTTGTCCTAAATTCTTGGCTTTGCGACAAAAATATGGCAAATGTGTTCACAAAAACAGGTTTAAGTACAACCGTGTAACAGTGAGAAAAATGTGTTTCTTGAGTGAATGCAGAATAAGTGAACCAAGAGATCTACTAGCGGATTTGTCTCAAACTACTTTTCTATGGGAAACATGCAGCGTTCCCAACGGTTAGTGTTGGTACTAGTTGCACGTACAAATAAAATTGAGGGCGCGTAGCGCTTTTATTAAGTGTAAATAATACATGAAAAAGAAAAACGCAACCCAAAACATTTTACATAATACTTGAATTTTGCCATAGGAAATTAGTTGAGTGAAAAATCCACTAGGAGCGCTACACTGAGTGAATGTTTGTGAAACATCAATTTGCGAATGAACGGAAAGCAAATAAGGTGAAGTGGTTAGGAGTAACATGTTTTTTAATGTTATATAATTAGAATTGGTATAAGGACATTGACAATAAGTTATGTTATAGTATATTTCTGTGCGAGTTTTGCATTTGTAGTTGTGAGAAATTTGTTGTGTTTTTTTTTCTTTCCAAGAAGCATATGTTAAAATGTGACATTTGATAAGTGATGAACGTTATTTAAAAAGTGTGGTTTCTTTTTTTGTTTCTTCATTCTCAAAACAAAATAAATATAAAAAGTGAATTAAGAACAATAGAGCGGTAAAATTTACTTTTAACAATACATTTTTCGACACACAGCATTGGTTTTCAGTTCAAGGATAACGATTTTTGTGTTTCTTATATGTGACAACACAAAACTAGGGAAACTAGATAACAAAAGGAATTAAAAATTTAAAAAAACATGGAGAAAATATTCTTTGTTGAAAATCTGGGTGCCATATTTTAGAATGGATAGAAATTCGTGTGCAAGTATAAATTGTATCTACCAATGTCCAAATCAATTTAACAATGATTCACTGTTATCAGAGAAAATAGCCAACAAAATGATAAATTCTGAAATGATTGAAATATTGAGTATCGAAATATTATCAAAATAACTACAGTTTTTTATGATCCTGTTTTCGAATGGAAAGTGTGAAAAAATGTAGACAATCAAGTGACATTAAAATGATGCATCCAATCAAAGTGCACTACAACAAAAGATAAGATACGATGGTTTAGCTACAGTTTGGTTCAAATTAAACCAAACCTATTTTATCCATTCCAATCAAAGAGATTTAAAGGTATAGACTGCAAGAGCAACATTTAAAACTGAACAATTGGAATGGATGATGAATAAATAGGTTTGCGTTCGTAAATGTTAATATAAATTAGAACAACGACATTTGTCATGAATTATTCCATCCAAGGTTTAATTTGGTCTCGTGAAACATGCATCTACGTTTTTAAAACCCGGACCAAAATGTGTTCAATGGATTCGATCACCAGAATACAGGGTGTTGTTAAAACATCATGCGCAGAGTACAACAGATTTCAAATATTTGTTTCAGAATCAACACAACAAAGTTTGTGACACAGAATTACGTCAATTTTATGTGAGAGACACATTCAACATCCATACGAGATAAAGTAGTGCACGGAAAATATTTTGTGGTATCCAAGTATATAGGCCTAATATTGGTGTACATTTTACGAGAGTATATTTATATATGGTAGTGTAATTTCGAAACGATAAATTTGTCACAATTTCAGAAAACTCACAGCTAAGCCTAATTAAAATCTTGCCAACATTTGTATTCACGTGCAAATTTCCAAGACAGAAGAAAATGTTTGGGCAAAAAAGTGTAAACAAGATAACAGATTTATTTTCTTGAGACTATTGCATTTCAAAACGCGCCCCTAGACCCCAAATAATTTTTAAAAAAATTAAGTCACACCGAGAAATGGCATTACGCATACTGCTTTAAAATTGTGTTCATTTTTTTTCCAATATAGATGTGGTGGGGTGCGTTATGAAATTACAATCGATAGTTGCACAAAATGTCAGTATTAAAATGCGACAGAGACTTTTGTCAACCAAACCAACTAGACAGCTGACCACCTAATAACTATTTTCTAAATAATAATAAAATTGGCACTTGGTGTACGTTAACATTAGCTTTCTTGCCAACCACTAGTTGTTTTCGAACCATCCTTCTTCTAATATATATTTTTTGAAGTTGGGGAAAATGTAATGTATCCAGTGAAACGTTCCTTAAAAAAAGAACCGCATCGTTCAAAAGTTCAAGAAAATACCAACTTATGAGTTACAGAGTTCCTTTTTTCAAAAAGATGCGTTTCTAGAAACGGAACTTTTCCGTTCCGTTCCAACCCCCATTACTGAATGAATGAAGAAACGGCGAAAATGAAATCCCGAAATTTACGCTCCAAAAATTAGAATCAGCAAATTTCGAACGCAAATCTCTGACTGGATCTTAAATAAAAATGTATCAAATAAGCTCGTTGTTTTTCTGTATACATCATTCTTTGACAACCTGACATTTAGAACACGGGACGACATTAAAAATAGTTGGTTAGCAAAGTATGAAGATTAATATACGCTAATATCATAACTTTACGACCGACTCAGAAAACCAACCAGGGGAACTTGCACCAAGAGAAGACATTTGAACTCCATAAAACGCCATTAATGTTCTGGTTGTGGAAAACCAATTATATTCTGTGGAACATCAAACACACAATATAAGTTTACGCTCGGGTAAGGCATGTAAGTTGCAAGAAATTTCGCTTCTTTCCATTTTCGAATCTTTGAAGTGTCGACAGTTAAGTGTCAGAAAATTTAAAAGCGCCAGACAGTTAAAAAGTGTCAAGACAGTTTTAAATGTCCCCAGTTTCAATTATCAACGTTGGCATTTTCGTAAAAGCTAGCAATTAAATTCTGCTTTGCAACTCACTTTGCTAGACTCATTTAGAGACATAAAAAACACATCATTCGATAAATTAAATTACGAAAATGTCAAATTCTGGAAATAGGTTTCGTTGTGTATAAATAGCAAACATTATCAATGACTGCTTAAATATATCTATATGGTGACGATATAGTTTTGGTACAATAAATAATCACACGGACATTTTTGTTTCAACGATAAATTGGTGCAATAATGAGTGTCACAAACAGAATCACAGAAACGTGTGTTTTTTCTTTCTTTTTGTTGAAATTCTACGAAGGCAGTATATATTCTAAACTAGATTTTTCATCCCTCCTCAACAAATGCAAAAAAAAAATATCTCCCATAACGATTTCACATTCTGGACTTTCTTCCAGAAGCTAATAACCAAAATTAACAGCATTTCCTGTGGTCCACATGCTTTCCTGGCAGTTAACATTTTCCTCAAACAGCTCATTGTTGAACTTGTGTAACAAAAAAATATAGTTTGCATTTTATGATTATGATCAAATTAATCACAATCTGTAGAATTTAAGAAATTTAAGACCTTTCGATGTTGAAACAAATCCTATCTTATCAAGTGTTGAAACAGAATCACGGAGCTCAATGTATGTGAATAAATGTAACTGGACAAAAAATAAATTAGAAAAACCTTTATGTTGAACGCCATTTTGAAAAATAGGTATGAAAGATGGTATGATAATCCCTGTTCAAACTAATAGTGTCCCAAACCATTCCTATCTCAATTACCGCGTTTTCCTACGACAAAATGGCGCCCGAATTCGGATAGAATTATTTTCGTTTGCACCAGTGGTTTGCTGCAGTTACACACAAGGTGGCGTGATCTAACCTGCCAATAAGATCACAGAGAATAGACTCCTATGGAAAACTCCTCTGGAAAAAACGTCACAGCACAGAGTGAAAAAAGTGGACACTAGATGCGCCATCTAGTGTTCACTTTTCCAGATTTTTTGTCTATGAATCTATTTTCCCTATATTCAGAACTAGGACTGGCATTTTAGACCTGCTAACAATAACGTACGCTGGAAAGCAGCTTCCTCACTACACAGTGTTGTTAAGTTACCCACGAAAAACATCCAAGTGTATAATAAATGACAGGATATATACGAAAATAAAGCTGCAACATTGGACCCTGGTCACACAAATAACAATCACCATAAAATGTAGTTTTTCTTAAATGAATCTTTTTAAATATAGTGGAAATACGTCACGACAGAAAAATAGTATAATAATTTTCGTTCGAATACAGTAAAGTCACATCGTACGTAGAAAATAAAAAATAAAACTATTTTCATCATCTTTAAATTAAAAAATGCAAGACACCAGTGAACCTGGACGAAGTGTGTACGAGGGAATCCTTTTTAGCACCTTAGGTGTGTACGTGTGGCAAAAACAAGGCCTATTTCAGACCTAAGTAAGCCTATTTCAGGAAAAACAGCTAAATATCCGACTAAATTACAGAAATACCATTACATATTTTAAATTAGCTGCGGGGGAAACGTGATCCCCAGTTTTTCAGCAAGTCCAACAGCTACATAAAAAATATCGGCACACCCCAATTAAAAATAAACAAATTAAAAGGGTTTTCATTTTCTATCTACTTTGGACTATTCGGTTGTGTATGGACAGAGAACTAGTGCAACACTATCGCAAATAGCAAGGCACAAGATATTAATCAATTGTTTTGGTGACAAGATTTGAAATGTAGACAAGTGCTGCTGCTGGTTGCTATTTCGATCAAGATTTCGAACTAAAAATGTTTAGACGAATATTTACATTGTATACGACCAGTAAACATGAACCATTTAATTACACTACAACACCTATTTAAATATTTTAGGCAAGAATTATAATAAACTAGTGGCCATACAGTTAGTGGTCAGTTAGGATCCTAGCCTAGCTCGAGAAATTAATATTTTAATTTTGTTTTGTGATTCTGTTTGTAGAAGAAACAGCAATGGAGTAAACCTAACGACAATTGTTAACGTAACATAACTGTTACCGTAACGAAAACTGTTAATGTAATCTTGAAAGTACTTTCAATTTTAAGGTTTATGCATTTTGTGATAGTGATCTTGAATTTGTTAATAATTTTTTTTTTTAATTTGGGCACGTGCTTTTTTTGTGTGATGATTAATTATATTATTCTTTTTTTTTGTGGAAGATATATCATTACATTTCGATAGTTGATTGGCGATATTTGAAAACTGCTGCAGCAATTTCTCTATCACTGACATTTTAACTAGTTTTGGCGAGGAACGAATGGATTTACGGAAAAACCAACAGATATATTTGCAAAGGAAATGACATCACGGTTGCTAAAATGTGTTATCACTATAAATTGTTTAGAACGAGTGGTACGCGTATGATAAAAGGTGGAAAGGATTAAAATCACCAGAATGGACAACGAATGAAACCGTTCGTCGATTAGTAAACGCGCCTGTTACGTTAAAAATGAAATGTCAACGAAAATATCCTGTCTATGGCTAGATATTAGTTGACGGACTTAACAGGAATCGACCGATTCGAACATGAATACGAATCGATATCACATCCATATGATTCAAAAAATTATTCGTTCCAGATTACATCCATACGAGTGATATAAATCAGCTTTTTATGTTCTTAACTAACAAACTTTCTACTTGCGTTCTTACAAATATTTTATGACGAAGAAATGTTTTTAAAAGACAAACAATTCATAATTAAACTGTTGTCCAGCCCTTAAATTTTAAAGTTGTCTAACACTTAGTTGAACTAATGATGTCAAAAGTTTTAGCTAAAAATTGGCTTGAAAAAGTTAAAAGTAATTTATCGATCGATTCCTATTTACAAACGCCACCAAGCATATGAACATAAATTAATTGTAAGACCGGAAACGGTCATACCACCAACAGAGCACACGCATTTCCACAGAAACATAAAATAAAGAAAACTCTCTCAAACTCTTTCGTACTAGATTACACAAATGCTTAATATAAAGAGATGAAAATGAAATCGGAAAAAAATGTGTTAATTTTGTGAAGACGGATTTTAAAGTGACACCAGAAAGCACAATGTAGTGGTTAATTTCAGAAGGACACATGCAGAAACATAAATTAAAAGTGGTGTAAAATGGATAGAAAAACTTTGTTGGATAAAAAAATAAATCTAGCTGCTTCCTGGGTTGTGGATTTAGCTAGATTCTAAGACCACATGGAATTTCATTTTACGAATAAAAATAACACCTAGTCAGTAGCTCAACCGACCTAGTCAGTTACGTAGTTAGTTTCGGTGTTGTGACCCAATTTGACTTTTAATTCAGCCTAACTTTTCAAATGTGACGTCATCCGGCCTACCATCAAGGATTTATAGCCGTGCCCAAATTTAAATACGATTCAAAGATCGCAGACAAACAGTTTTGAAATCAAATCTAGAGTTGTGAGGGAAAATACGTTGTGATTTTTTTTTAGAACGATTGTGCCCGTGATTTTTTTTACACAGCAGCTGCCTCAAAAAACATTAGCCTTTCCAAAAAACCTTTTCCCCCATTACCACAATTCTATAGCCGCGCCATCTACAGATAATACGAGACGCCCATACGCGCATATAATTAAATAATTTCGCATTATACACATGTATATAATTCACCCCGATGAAAAGACACAAAAATGAACCGCCGACAATCATAATTTTAAATAATTCGGGCAGACCGTCCCAAAATATACCTAGGCAACAGATTTTTTTGTACTAAAAACTAGGCCTCCTAAAATTGTGCCCCATGATGATTGACCCCCCTAAAATAAAAACCATCTCCATAAAAATAAAATCACTCCCCCCACACACAAATGTACATCTCCCCCAAAATATAGTAGAAGACTACTAAATACGCTAACTTCAGTTTTTATCCACTCCTCACACACTGAATATACGTTTTAAGAAAGATAAAAACAATCGAATCAGCTCCCAATAAATTCGTTACAAGTGCGAATTAACTGCAATTTATTTAAATAAGGCAACTAAAGTGCATTCGATGTTTTGTTTCTTCCGGTTTTAAAAAATGAAAAACACCACAAATTAGGTGTATGTGGTCCATTTTTTCCCACCTATAGCACATTAAAACAAATTTCTGTCTCTCCCCAACAAATATATATATATATTATAATATTTAGCATTTCTCTATACGCGTGTAGGTATTTGTGTGTATATATATATTTTATTTATATTAATTTTACGTCAGTACGCTCACCAATAAATATAAAAATTTGTGTATAATATTAACACTGGCGAATGGTGGTAATGTTGCTTCATTCGCTCACCGGAGGGCGCCAGGCATCCCCAAAGCTATTTTATAATTAAAAAGAGGGTTAGTATCAGGTTCCCAAAAAGTCAACATTCGAAGCCGTCACTGTTCAAAAGTTTGGACTGTCAATTTCATAAGGCGACATCGAGCTAAGGCCTCATCGACCTAACGCGATAAAGACTTAAGATAATTTCATAACCTTCCAACAGGCAAAAGTTTTTGAAACCTGACGCCTTGTGGTAGTTGACAATTTGAAAATTTGACTTTTAGGAACATGACAGCAACCCTCAAAAAGAACACCGGAATGAGAGTTGTTGGTGTTGCACCAGTTTGCCACCGGATGGCGCCACGCATGCCTAGCGTCATTTTATAATTAAAAGAACACCGAAATGGTGTTGCACCAGCTTGACACTGAAGGACGCTACGCTGCCCGTCAAACCAATATTCAGAGGCGTTGTTTCTTGCACAGAGGATCGTCGGGACTGAGGGCAGCGGCTGGATGCAGGTGGTGGTGGTGCTGGTGACCCGAGTAGCCGTTTGCGGGGGACGAGATCATTCCCATCTGGAATTTGCGCTTGTTCATGTTGGTCAGAGGATTCATGCCATTGACACTCTGTAGAAACAAAAGAGACAAAGAAAATATGACGTCACGAGTAAAGGAAGAAACACTTTTTAAATAAAATACATTGAGGCCATGTTTTTGCACTAAATTAAACAAATACATGTATATTAAATATAGAACAAACAGAATAAAAATAAAATCTACCATTTTTCTTTAGCACAACTTCACAAAAACCAAATCACATTTTTGTTCAACATATGTGATATAGGTTTGTATGACCTTTTTTTTCATAGGGAAAAAATCTTAAGACCAAGAAAATTAAAAATCAATGTATATAGAGTCCGTCCGCTGTGGCCGAGAGGTAGCGTGCTCGCTCAACAACCAGCGGATCTGGGTTCGATTCCAAGCGCAGCCGATCGTTTGATTGGCTTGCAGTACTGCGCGGAGGAAGACAATGGCAAACCACCTCTGTATTCTGCATAGTAAAACACAGGTGTCGGGGGATCGAGGGTCGTGGTCCAGAGA
>JAUJYS010004993.1:0-11418 GCA_033995665.1 Melogona broelemanni
TGCGCCGGGAATCGAACCCGGGACCGTTGGCTTCGTAGCATGTCCCCATACCCACTGAGCCATCGGTTCGTACATCTTGTACGTCTGAGACTTTAGAAATGAGTTATTGCGGACAAGTCACACAAAGTGGGATGATTAAGATATAGCAGTTGCTACTCACATGCACTTTGACTTGAGCGTTTGCCTTGATGGTAGCGGTGGATGTGGTGGGCACCGGTGGGAAGGTGGGCACGGGATGACATCCGCCACCTAAAGTGACTGCAGCGGCACCGGTGGCCATCTTGGGCGCCTCCCTGCCCAAGCCACTGACCACGGAGACGGGATTGGGCTGCTGCATCTGGAGAACGCTGTTGGCCGTGCTCTTCATGACCACGCCAGGATAGCAGGCCGGTGGTGTACCACGGTGAACGCCAGCCTAGTAGGGAAGAAGAAATGACAATGAAGTCTTCTGTTAATTATCTGCTGTTTCATAACGTTGGATGACAAACAACATTTACACCTTATTTCAACTGTGTTATTTATTTTGATTTCGTAAAAATTTAAGCTTGCCCTAACGAATTCCTTATACACAGTGTATTAACAAACAAACAAAAAAATTTAGTCAAGGGTCCTTTTTTTTCAAAATAATGAATGTAAAATTAAAACATTCGCAATAAAATATATTATCAAGTGAATATTGTTGTTAATTAAATGTTGTACAACATGTAAAAACCCGAATTTAAAAATTCACATTACAATCGTAGATAATTACTGTCGAAGTAAACATTTCCATTTAAAAATCTTGGCCCAGTTAATTTGGCATGGCATTGTTCACCTAATTTCTAAACACATCTTAACGAAACTGGTCATTACCTGAGATGTCGGTGTTGGTCCCGGCAGCTGGACAGTGTGCGCCGGGTGAGCTGAATGTGCAGGATGCTGGGGCCAACCCTGTGTCCTGCTCACCACGCTCGTCTGACCACTCGTCGGTGTGGCGGTGGCCGGTGTCATGATGATGCTGCTGGACGGGGCGAGCGCAGTTGGTGGCTTCAGCTCAACAGTGCTAGCGTCCACCCGGACACCAGGGCTGTTGGTGTGGATGCCAGGTGTGAGGGGTGGTGGAATGGCTGGCACGGAGTTGGTGCGCGAGCGGGCCGAGACGTCCACAGGGGGCTCGCCCACGAACGAAGTGCTGTTGGGAATCGGACCATGGGGCAACGATTGCGACCTAAGTGACAAAATAAATTAAATTAACAAACCAGTTAAATTGAGTGTGCTAGAGTAAACACTTTTTATCCATCAGGTACATGATAATTTTACTTACAATACCATTGTATTACTTTGTATTAAATTGTATTACTGTTCTTTGGAGAATTGTGGGTGAATAATGATAATTTCTCCGCAACAAAAAATTCGAAACAATTTTAATATTTTTTTTTTTTACTTTTTAGGTCTGTTACTATTTCACCATATCATTATGTAAATGCTTTGAAAAATTATATAAAACGAAAAAATCTAAAACATATATAAAACGATTCCGAATTATTATTTGTTCAAAAAATTAAATAAAACCAGAAAAATTGAACAGCACTGAAAATGATCTGAACAAAATGTTCGTCAAAGTTTTAAAAAATATTAATAATTAAACTTATTAACATTCAGACGAATAATCGGGCAATTGACGTTATAATTTTATTCTAGCTCGACTTTTTCACATTTATTCGCGTGATCAGTAGAAAGCAAAATTGACAAGTATTTTTAGGAGTATGCTGAAATTGTAATTAGCAATTGTGAAAGGAAAAAACTCGTTTTTAAACAAAATGAACCAAATTTTCGAGAGTGCTAAATTGGTAAACAAATTTAACGTACCGATTTCTGGCCTGAATAACTGCGTGATGCTCATAGGCTCCAGTTGCGGCCGCCGTGCTGGTAATGACGTGCTGGACCACCGACGGTTGACCACTGGTCACCTCGACGGGCGGACAACACGACACCGCCATGGATGGTGCTGACGTCACCACCACCACCGACTGAGATGACACGACTGCAACTGACGTCTCCGGCTTAGTGGAAATCAATGGTGGCGGTGGACCGGCGTTGGTCGCACTTCGCTCGCCAGGCGGTGCAGTCATTAAAGACGTCAGAGAGGCACTGCTACTGCTGATGGAGGTGGTCTTGGCTTCCGTGGCAGTGGGACTGGTCTCTCCAGCCACGCTAACCTTGGCAGCTGCTGCCACTGCCTTGAGCCGTGCCTCTTCCGATGCGGCTGTTGGAATGTAGGTACCCTCCTTGGATTGGCGGACAGGTGTCAGGAAACCAGTGACCGGATCGACCAGGGCGGTGGGAATAGTCTCCACCTCCTCACCTACCTCCCGAGGGCGGCCGTCCGTGCCGGAGGCTCGTGCTGCGGCTCCAGCTGATCCGGCCAGACTAGTGGCCACCTTGGGCAGCTCCACCTTCATCACCAGCTGGCCCTGGAAGGTGGTGGTGGCCGTGGTGGTCGACGGAACTGCTGGTTTGTCCGATGGGGCAGCTGCGCGTGGCTTCTGGTTAGCCGTCACTACTTCGGAGTGTGATGGTAAAGATGGCTTGTCACTATCCTTTTCTCGTTTCTGATCAGTGGCGTTCTCACTGGCAGTTTCAGTCTTGGACGTGTCCGTGGCGGCCAGCGCCTCCTGCAAGGCAGACTGCTTGCTGGCGGCTGCCTCTGAACGAGCCTGAGTGCGGGTGATCCGGAACGTCCTCAATGACATCTTGTTGCCGGGTTCGTTGGCATTGGGTGCTGAATCTGCTCCGCCCATCGCCAGATCAGAGTCGATCAGCAGTGAATCAGACTTGTCATCGCTGATGCTGGCTGCCAAATTTTGGTTAGTCTTGGCTGCGTTTCTCCTCGTTCTGCGAGCTCTTGTGGTGGTGGGGGTGACCGTGGCTGGTTGGACTGGCGCTGGAGGTGCTGCAAGTACGGGTGGTGGTGTTGGTGATGCTGGTGACTTGCTGACCACCTCCACAGGCTCAGTAACTGTTTGGACGCTGGCCAATGGTGACGGACTGCTGTGCACGACCACTGGTGGAGTGGTGGCCAGTACAGCTGGTGTCGGAGCTGCACCAGTAGATTCGGGTGCCACACAGTGTCCCTTGACAACATCTTCGATAATCTCATCGATGGTGGTGCGACTGCTTTTCTCCTGCAGTCTCTGCGACTTACGGGTGGCAGGGGAACGGCCGGATACCGGATTAGGGCCGGAGGCGATGGTCATGCAGGTAGTGGCATGGTGAGATGACTCAGACTTGTCAGTGTCTGAGGTCGGCGTGCTGGACGAATCGACTGTACGACGGTCCAGGTCTGATTTGGTGTCGACAGCCGGTGAGACTGTGGTAGCGATTCGGATTGGTGGGACGTGTTCCTCTCGAGTCTCCACTTTAGGAATGCGCTCATGGCTGTCCTTGTGTGGTGACTTGATGGTAAGGATGAGCCGTGGACGACTACGTTCCTGGCTGACTGCAGCTGGTAGGGGTGGTTGCAGCATCTGCTCCTTCTCTTCTTTGACCTGGGTGGGCTGGTGATCTTTGGCCACTGCTGCTACGGTGGCGGCAATATTGGCTGCAATTGTGGCGGTGTGGTTGGCAGCAATTGTGGTGGCATGGTTGGCAGCAATTGTGGCAGCGTTACTGGTGGTAGCAACACTGGGAAGTGGTTGTTGTGGCTCTGGAGCGGCGATGGTCAGTGCTTCTGGTTCAGGAGGGGCTTGTACAGGTGGAACTGTTGCAGGTGGTGGTGGAAGTAGGACAGTGGTGGTAGCAGCCAGTGTTGGTAACGGCGATGTGCATATCTTCTTCTCATCACCACTCTTCACCGGAACAGTCTCACCACCCACTTTGCCATCCTCCTTCCGGAATTCTTTTCGGTTCTCAAATTCAGCGATATAATCATCATCCTCATCACGGAACTCGAAGATATCGAACGGGCTCTTCGACTCTTTGCCGCCGTGACGAGCACTGGCAGCGTGTGAGCGTCTGGTCTCAACTCTGGTCTCGCTGGTGGGAGGAACGACCACCGATGCTCTGGCAGCCGCGTCGCTACTCTTAGAACGAGTCTCACGCTGCGGGACACTTTCTTCCGTGTGTGCTGGTTGCTGTTCTTCTTTGGCAGGGATGGCCAGTTCGATCTTGTCAGTGGCCACAGGTTGGGGAGAAATACTGGCTGCTGTGACGATGGCAGGAACAGGCTCAGATTTCTTTTTCCGTCCACGGCGGGTCTTTTTCGGCTCGTCACTTTTCAAAACATCAGATTGGCGAGCTTTGTCTACTTGTTTGGTAGTGGTGGTTGTTGGTGAAATGTGGCTCGATTCGTGGGACGGTGTGCTGGTCACTGGACTATGTGCACTCAGGCCAACTGGTGAGCTCAGCGAGAGCAAAGACGAATTAATAGTGCTCAGCGGTGAATTGAGTCGGTTGGCCAATGCAATCGGCATACTCGATGACGAATTCATAATGTGTGGTGATGAATTGAGTGCCTGGGATGGCGAATGGAGCGCGTGAGGAGAATTCATCGATTGGGAAGGAGAATTCAAGAAGTGTGATGGCGAGTGTAGCATGGAGGGAGAATTCAATAAATTTGAGGGAGAATTGATGGTGCAGGGTGGTAGATTAACCGACAGCAGAGATGAATGCGTGGATGGTGTTGGCGAATTCAAACTCGAGTTGAGCGAGCGTGTTGGTGACGTGATAGTGGCCAGGAAAGAAGTGGCAGCTGTGCTGGGTGGTAATGGAGAATTGATTCTCGGTAGTGGGGAATTGATTCTCGGCAGGGGGGAATTAATTCTGGGCAGGGGAGAGTTGATACGATGCAATGGTGAACCGATGGTGGTGGACAACATTGACGTTGTGCCAGGCAAGGTGGGAGTGACCAGGTCCGAGTTCTGGACAATGATGGATGGCGCGCAACCTCGATCAGATGACAGAGACACCTTGGGAAGCCAGATGTCTGGTCGCCCATCTGTGATCACAGAGGCGGCGATTCGCTCGAAACAAGGTTTGCTGGACAGGTGGGGTGGCTGGATGGGTGGTGGTGGTAGGTGATGTTCCCTGTTGGCAAATTGCTCCAAAATCGGAATACTGGTCTCCACCTTCACTTCAGAATTTAACTCCTTCTCAGTTTCAATGTCCACGTCCAGATCTTTGACGATTGAGTCTACAGTCTCACGGATATCATCAGATTCAATAGGGAAGGTGGATTCCTCACTGCTGCCGCCCCCTTCATTGTTGTCAGCCTCTGACAGCAATCCAATAGTGCGATGCTGATGATAACTGATGCCAGGCAAGGACTCCTCTTCTGTGCTTGTCCGTCGCAGAGTACATAGTCCATGGTCAGATGACACACGTCGCTGACGTCGGCCACCAAATCTCGTAGGTGGGATGCTGGCCGTCAACTCTGGCAGGGTGGCTTCTGGCTCTGACACTTTACTGTTTCCAGGTTCTGAATTTTTACGTGTCTTGCCACGCTTGTTGGCCCCACGGCGGTGCTGCTGCTGTTGACGGTGCTGCGAGCCCAGGGTGCCAGAGAACAGCTGATAGGTGAGTGGGTCCGAGGTGGCCAGGCCAGAAGTGGTCAGGTTGGAGGTGACCAGACCGGAAGTGACAGCTGACTTTTCACTGGGCAGCTCCAGAAGTGGCATGTCAAAGGAATGAGCGTCTGATTCATTGGTTTCATCAGTAGGTTGAATAACCTCAGGCTCATCTTTAACAGGTGGTTGCACCTCTTGAATGATGGTGGTTTCTGGTGCAGGTGGCAGTGGTGATGACTGCTCGGGATGGTGGTGGTGGCTGCTGGGTGAGGCCAGCATGGGTGGTGGTGATTCAGGACTGATGCTGTCATCGTCATAGGGTACTGGTGGTGCTGGTAGAGCCACATCATCCTCACGATCAAAATCACAGGATGAGTTTGGAATGTTTACTGGAGACTGTGAATCCTCATCTTTAACTGGTGAGAGAGGTGGCTGTTCATCAATCACTAACTGGTCATTGCTGTCAGATGAGTGGGGTAGGATAGGTTCCATGTCTGTGTCCTTGCCATAAGTAACAACCTCGAAGCCTTCTGGGCCACCAAGGCCAGCCACAGCAGCCAAATCTTCGGAGATAGCCAGTGCTGGTGACAGGGAGGCAGCTGGTGAACAGGTGGCTTCATCCACAGTGGGCTTGTCATCATAGATGGCAACATCTTCATCAACAGACTTGGCCACGGAGGCAGCAGCGGCCATCATACCAAGGCCATAGAGGGCGCACTCTAGCTCATCAGGATCGGAACCAGCACCTGCACTCTTGGTTTCATGATCGCATTGCTCCAGCTTGACCTCAGAGTCATCCATGACGTGAGAAGTGTCAAAACACTCGCCACCGAATGTCTCTCCCAGCAAAGCCTTGACAGCATCTTCTGTTTCCTCCTGAGATATGGCCAGCAACTTGTTGACATCGCAGAGATCCATCTGGTCGGACGTTTCACCCTTCTCCACGCCCAATGAAGTCTCCTCCTCCTCTTCTTCGACCACAGAGGGCGCCACTTCATCCAGATGCTCAGTGGGATCAACAATCAGTTCAGAAATCAGGCTCTCTATCACTGGTTGGATCTTGACTGGCTGTACCGGTGGTGGCTGTCTTAGTTCCTCATTGCTAAAAGCAGAAACTCGATTTTCAGAGAGGTTGGATTTGGCACCCACTGGCTGACTTGCCCGAGGTGGACTGGGTGGCATGGGCGTAGTGGTCCTTTTGGGAGTGACAGCCACGGATGGTGTTGAATTCACTTTTACTTCTGGCTCAAGTTTGGGCTGTACAGGATGGGTTTTTTCTACCGCCACGATAGGTGAGACTGATTTCTTCAATGCAGCAGTGTTGGTCAGAGGAGTGCTGGTGGTGGTGGTAGTGGTGGCCAGAATGTCCACCTTCGAATCCACCTTATTATTTCTTTTTGGTTTCTCTTCCTTGGCCTTCTTCCGTTTCTTGCGTTGCTTCTTGAGACGCAGCTCATGTTCAGCGGCACTCTCACCACTATGCTGAATATCAACAAAGTGAGCGGTGGCATTTTCAAGCACTTCCGTCACCTCGGAGCCAACTTCCTCCTTGAAGTCAAAAACGTCAAACACACCATCCAATTTACTCTTGTTGACTTTGGTTTGTTTCTGCTGAGATGACTGTTTTCGACGTCTGTCATTGTTTCTGTCCTTGGAATCGACACTGCTCGGTGTTTCAGGGGTGGAGGAATAATTCTTGCTCAGCACAGAGCCAACAGGATGCTCAACTTTGACTGGAAAACCACGAGATGTAGTAACAGCCTCTCTTTCATCAGCATGGCGATCATTGTCCAGCCGGTCACACAAGGATATCTCCTTACTGCCCTGTAGCTGCCACTCCAAAGCCTTGACAGCCTCCTCCAGCTGCGAGTATTGATTCTGAACAGCAAAATCTTCATGATTGTTATTCACCATCACAACATTCTTAACAGTCTCATCACGTCGCTCACTCCCAATGGGAAAGTGGTCAGCATGTTTAGCAGCAACAGTGATTGCGGTCTCCTTGATCTTGGTACTTTCCAGCAACTTGTTAGATTTGCGCTTGCGCTCCTTGCTCTTATCTTTCTTGTTCTTTTTCCGTTTTTCATCTTTCTTGCGAATGATATCAGGTTCTGTGTCTGAGTAAAAGATGTAAGAGTTTGGTGCCTTTGGTGGACGCTGCTGCTTGTCATCCTTGGAAGTGGCCAAGGTGGCCACGGCCTGCTCCTTGCTGGTGTTCCTGACTGGTGAGTATGATGAGAAAGGAATGCGTGACGAGTGACTCGATTCAAGCCAAGCCTCCGACATTGGTTCCTTGGTGCTGCACGAGTCAGGTGACTGACGTGTGGCATTTTTGGAAACTTTGCTGGAGGAGACACTAGTATTGACAGCAACCACATCATCATCCAGAATGCGTCGCCTGTGGTGGTGGTGAGGTCTGTGCAGGCTCTCCAGAGGCTCATCATCAGACTTGTCACCATCAAAGTCAAATTCCTTGCTGCTCACTGGCCCACCACTCTCCTCTTTCCAGTCCAGCGACTTTGGAGCTTCCAATTTTGGCGGAAATGGTAATGAATCATCGTCAGATTTGGAATTGTGACGACCACGAATGGAATTTGAATTAGACGGCCCGTTTAATGTGACAGTCTCCTTGCACCTCTTGTTCTTGGATGATGAGGAGGAAGATTTCTCACCAGACTTCTTGATGCTGTTGGAAGATGTCTTGTTCTTTTTCTTCTTGACCACAGGTGTCTCCATCAGTGGCATGTCTTCATCGGATGAATAGATCCGTGATGCCTTGATGACATGCTCTTTCTTCTTGGGCTCCTTCTTGCTGGTCTTGATCAGGGTGGCCAGGGCTGGTGGTGGTGCCGGTGGCAGAGGCATGGGTTTGGTGCTCACACAAAAATCACCTAGCTCAATTCCCATTTCTTTGTTGAAGTCCTTGGTGACAGTAATGTCCTTGTGGTGGTGCTGCTGCAAGCTGGGTTGTTGTGAGTGCAAAGAGGCGACTGGTGAGCACAACTTGGGACGAAATGGAACGTCTGAATCTGAAGAAAAATCCTCCAATCGTTTCTCAACAGCAGTCTTGGTTTTCTTGCTCTTGCTGGATGATTTGGTGACCGAATAACTCTTTGACTTGGTGGATGAGCCTTCCGCGTCCGAATTATTGTTGGTGGTGTTGTGCGTGCTCTCATCCAGGCGAGCCACCTTTCTCGGAGTCTTAGAACGATTCTCCTTCTCTGGTCGTTTGCGACTGCTTTTGGACTTAGCTTTCTTGCTTGTAGCAGGTGTCTCCGTGATAGGAAACGAGCGAGTGGGTGCCGTGGATGGCAGGGACAGGAGCAGAAGTTCATCATCTGAGCTGTCCATGTCCGAAGAGATAGGATGGTAAATGCTGTTCCGGTTTTCAATGACTTTTCCCTGTTTCTCTGATTTCCTTGAATTAGGGGTGGGTGGAATGGAGGTGCGAGACAGGTTAGTACCATCCTGGTCATCATCACTGTCATCGGAACGCAGAAAGGCCAATGAATCCAGTTTGCCTTTTCGATGCTGCTGTCGCATCTCTGACTTGTTACTGCGGTTGGATTTACTGGAGCGGTCCTCCTTGGGTCGGTCATCATCAGATGATGAGCTTTCAATGACCAGCTTGCGTTTCTTACTGGCCTGACGACCACGACCAGAGTTCTTGGAACTGGACGAGATGGAAGAGTGGTCAGTGAGACAGTCATCCGAATCACGCTCACTGTCATAGTCCATGGAGGCAGACTTGCCCTTGTCCTCTCGTTTGGCACGGCTTTGCTTGAGTTGGGTGAATTTCTCACGCACGCTCTCCATCTCCTTTTCCTTCTCTTTTGCCTTCTCGTTCTGACTGGAGCGGGCTTTCACCTTGTCATACATGGAGAAGTAAACTGGTTCGTCGTCGAAGAAGGCAAACTGGGCAAACTCGGCAGCGGTGGCTGCAGCTGCTGCTGCAGCTGCAGCTTTCTTTTCCTTTTTGGCACTCTCATTTTTTGACTTGTCACTGCTGCTACCACTGCCACTACTCTTTTTCTCTTTTGACTTGTCCTTCTTTTTCTTGTCATCCTTGTTCTTCCTGTCCTTGTCCCGGTTCTTTGTATTCAGATCATTGCTACTACTGATACTGGCACTCTCCCCTTTCGACTTGCTGGACTTGCCACCATCCTGACTGCTCTCCTTGCTACTCAACAGCTTGCTGGATTTTTTCTCATCTCTCTGCTTGCTGTGGCTACTACTGGTGGAGGTGGAATTGGTGCCTGTGTGGATGCTGCTACTGTTCTTGCTCTTCTCCTTCTCAGACTCATCACATCCTTTGCCATCATGACAGGATGATGAAGATTTCTTTTCCTCTCGCTTGTCATTGCTGTTGCTCTTGATGAATTGTTTGCTGGATGAATTCAAGGTGGACGAGCTGAGAACAGGAGATTTGGAAGATTTCTTGGCATGTGATGAGGAAGAAGAGGAGGATGACATCATCTGCTCACCAACATGGTTAGAAGTCTTCCAAGATTTGTTCTCTGCACTGGTGTGACTTGATGTTTTTGATTTTTTCGAGTCAGGTTCTGAAGACCTAGACTCAGATTTGCTGCGAAATGGTGTCTCTGCCAACTTAGGTGGCTCCATACGTTCAGATTTAACAGACTTGCTGGACTCAGATTCTGTACTATCTGTGGAAGTTACCCTCCTCTTGCTAGCAATGCTTGACTGGTTTGAGTTGATGGTGGTGGTAGGTGTACTGGGGTTAGCAGCAGAAGATCCAGACTCCTTCTTATCCTTGTGGTGATACTGCTCACGTGAAGAGGTGGCCAAATGTGAGGAATCTTTCTTAGAAGTACCACCATCTTTCCCACTGCCACTGGAAGTGGAATCTTTGCGTGGTGCCGAGAATGAATCTCTGGTGCTAGTACAGTGCTCACGTTTCACGGATGAATGACTGTCCTTGGAATTGCTGGCACTATGTGACACTGCAGCAGGTGATGATGCTGGGACAGTGGACACAGACTCCTTGCGCTTGTGGTGTGACTGGGAATGGCTACTCGAGTCTCTCACTGATGACTGGCTGGCTGAGGAGTCCCGGCGCGAGACATTGTCCCGGTGGCTGCTGCTGCTGGTCTGAGAAGTCACGGTTGGTGTTGTTGGCTCTTTCTTGGAGGAAGAATGGTGCTGATCTCTGGTCGCACCACTGGTGGTGGAGGTGGATGTACATGATTCACCACCTGTTCCATGCAATTCCTTCTCCTTTTTCACAACCATAGGGACAGATTCTTTAGGAGTCTCACGAGGCTCCCTCTTCACCAGAATTCCATGCAGCTCCTTCTTGGGTGGTGCTGCAGGTGGTGGAAGTGGCGATGCAGTCGCAACAACTGCTACTGGTGGTGTGATGACCACTTCTTTCTTGAGTCCAGCTGTTGTACCCAATGAGTATGAACCTGACGATGTTGCAGGTGAGTTGGCCACACAGAACTTTGATCCTCCAGAATTTGCTAGCGGACTAGGCAGACTGGTCTCTCTACGGTGACCCGAGCTCTTACCACCTTCAGACAGTAATGATTTCCGGTGGACAGGTGTAGTGATCGTTGGTGACACCTTGGCTGCCACTGGTTCGTGGGTGATGCCAGGAGATGGCAGGCCAGCAGAATTGCTGGCTGACCTGGGAGAGAAGGAGCAGGGTGGTGTGGCCTGCACAGACAATGCACATGTCACAGATGACAAATTGTGAGGCGTGGAGGTGGGTGAAGCCAGAGTCACCACTGGTGAGACCTGAGGTGATGAGGCAGTGACAGAGTTCTTGGAATGTGGCGTTGGTGTGGGCATGGTCTGGCAGCTGAGGTTGGCCAGTCTGGATGGGAACTGGACTACACCAGCACTGCGCAGG
>JAUJYS010004994.1:0-11417 GCA_033995665.1 Melogona broelemanni
GGGGCCATTCGCCCAGTCAAAAGTATTCACAAATTTGAGTAACCATTGGAGGCCTAAACGTTAAACGATTTTGCGCCTTTTAATTCAAGAAGTGGAAAAACAAGATCGGTCAAGTAATTAATAAAAATAAAAATAAATACACAGTTCACAATATGAGCTGTCAAAACTAGAGAGCGGCAGCTCTCACCAGGGATGCTCGAATTGAAGTGTTTAAAAATCACATGAATGATAACTGTCGCCCCGGGCTGGGGACCCTAATAGCCGCCCTCTTAAGATGGCGCATGTGCTGCTGTGCATGGTGGGGCTACGAATCTGTTGTGAAAGGTTGGGTAAAATGGCGAAAGTCTGTTCAACAGATAGGCTGTTGCTGCTGCTGCTGGTGGTGGTGGTCGACAGACCAAGTCTAGACAGTAGGTGACACTGCTCGGTTCAAATACTCCTCTCCCAGTAACATGTGCTCAAGATTGTTGTTGTTGATGAAGGTTGTTCGCGTTTGACTGGAACGTGTGGTCGCGGCCAAGAAACGTAAGGGATGACTAAGGTTGCGGTCGTCAAAACCATCACTGGAAGTCAAGATAAATTATTAGTAATTGAGTAAAGTTTTTTATCTAAAATACTTGTCGGCGGGCCATGGATTGTTGAGGGGCCATGGATTGGTTTCACGGAACATGGACCTTCGTTGCTAGTTGTTTTCTGATGGTGATAGGGATGTCAAGAAGGACATAGCATCTTCTATTGAGCTCGGCGAAACCTTGATAACGATTTGGTGCATATTTAGTTTTCCGTTCGTTTTATTCGAAGTTAATTTAAATTCTTTTGAACAAGTGCCCATGATTATTATTTTTTTAAATTTTATACATGTGATATTATAAAATTAGAATATTTGATTTTAAATTAGAAATTATGGTGTTGTCCTTGTAGCGTTTAGCACTTTCACAAATTTATTAATTTTAATTACGCCACTTTATTTCTGAAACTGTCTATTGTTGTCGAAGTTCTCACGAACTCTTAACTCATTTTTTTTTAACTCAAGACTGCCGGAGTGTTGTAAATTATCGAATTTCGATTTGACGCTTATTGATGGCGAACGACGGAGCGCGCCGAGCGCACCTGTCTTGCCAAGCGCGCCACCTTCGTGACTTTTTTTCTTCCTTCAGGTAAGAAACTGAAAGGATTGTGTCTGGTGCCGGCCGTTACAAATGGCTGCCGAGATAGACAAGGAGTTGTACTGGTAGAATGTAGGACGACGTGCACACAATGCATGACGGTGGCTGAACTACCGGTACCGCGACAGCTTTGCTGACATCAGCTCAGAACTTTTCATTTAATCGGTATTAAAGAAGTAGTTTCCTGTCCTATCTAGCATTGAAATTTAAGATGCAGAATATTACTAATTTTCGAATGAACCTAGAAAAATATATAATTCATTATATTCTCGATTAGTTCGTTTCGTATTCGTAGTTAGGGTTGTTGCTTCTTTGTCGGCCTGAATAATGTATTGTTGGGTTTGGGGTAGCCCAAATGAGAATTTCGCTGGAGTCGTTTGGATGTCGAAAGTCTTAGATAGTGAAATTTGTCATTCGTTTTCTAATCGTGACGCATGGTAAAGTGCCGATGCAAACGCCTTGACGCCAGCCGGCCACGACTTTTGTGCAGACGAGTCTGGCTGTCCGCTATTACGGCCACCTGTAGGATTGCCACGAAGCATTCCAATCTGGGATCGGCACCATTTCGGCTTTCCGGGTCGAGTCAATGTTTTCGTGCTTCCAATATATCTATTTTTTTAAGTCGTATCTCCCCAGCGCGCGTTCGTTGTGTCCATTAATTCAAAACGTATTACGTCATAGTTGTTTTCGAAAAATGCCAGTTGACCCGGCCTCGTTTGGCCCGCAGCCGCCTAAAGGTTGGTTGCCCAGGCTGCTGGCGTAAGTTGGTACATGTACACTCACACCTGTACGTGCGGGTGATCCCCTCCTGCGCCGGCGCATACGTAAATTTTGGCGGCGACCAATGGGAGGCCGGCACCAACTCACACTTGGGTTGTTGTTGTCCTTCTTATTTTTGGACTCATTTTATTATTTTTTTTTTTATTTCGTCCACCAACTTTTGACTCTTTGTGGTCCGCACGTGGTATTGACTTGTTCCTGTTGTTGTTGTTGTTGTCGAAAACTGAGGTTGTCTTTTTTTGGTGTTGTTATCCTGGTGTTATTATTATTGTCGTCTGGCAGCATGGCATTCCACAAATCGCTGGCGCACTACTTCGCCATATTTTAAAGTTTTTGCATGTGTCTGTTTCAAGTCGAATCTAACTGCACTCTTTAGTTGTCAAGCGGATATTATGCCAAATGGATGAATCAGCATGTCATTGCAAATTACTCTGAAAGCTAGGAAGTTTATTTGAGTGCAAGTTTCAAATCAAACCGAATTACACTTTAAAGTAGGCAAACGAATTTTGCCTCAAATTGAAAAATTAGCTTGTAATTGAAAATAAATTTGCCTCTAATAACAATACAGGAAGTTTTCAATAGTAATTTTTCTTAAGTGGAGCACCTCTTTATCTTCGATATGCGAAAAGATCACTTAAATTTGAAGTAAATTTGCTCGAAGTTGACGAAAACTGAAAGTCATGCCCGAAAATTTAGCATTGAAAATGTGTACAAATCCTTTAGTATCCTTTATTTAATTATTTAATAATTCCTCGTTTCCTTTTATTAAGTATTTCTGTCAAATAGCGATATTTCATTCCAATCACATTGTCCTGTAGCACCATTATTTAAAAGGAAATTTACTGCACATAGGGTGGAACATCTATGAGAAAAATTCGGCAGGTTGACCGGGAATCGAACCCGCGATCACTAGAATAGTATGCGAGAACGCTATCCACTATACCACACAATACCACTAAACATCTACTTGGTAGCAACAAAATAAAGGTACTACGATAGTGATTTACCCTATTTTATTCAATTTCAACAATATACACTACTATTACATGAATATACCCTGCTTTCACTTGCAGATAAATTTGGCCATTTTCTGTGGCTTATTTCGCAAAAAATGTGATTTGATCAACCTATATTTATGGTGGTGTGTCAGGTGTTCATGAAGTCCTCCACGCGGCGTAACATTCCTGTGAGCTGTCTCTGACTCTAAAATTTCTGAAAACAACTAGATATTCCAATGTGTGCTCCGTCTGAGTTTGATGGAGCCTCCCCATGCAAAATCGCTATATGTTGTTATGTAGAGTGTGATGGCGTAACGAACTCGCTTGAACTTTGTGTGCTGGTGCCACCCCAGCCCCGTCCAGCCCACACCCTCACAGCGGCGCCCGCCTCATCGCCCCTCCCCCTCCCCCTCTCCCAGCCCGTCCAGCCAGGCAGCAACTTGTTCCGCGAAACTCCTCCGTCTGCCGTCGGGATACGTGATAGACGATAACAAGTCGAGCGTTGCCTATTGATTAACGGCAAAAATGGGCATTCAGAGTCACTCTGACGTTTTCTACAAATTCTATTTTTATACACACGGCGTAGTCTCTTACAGAGAGGTCTTACCACCCACCTCACTTCATATGTCTAAAATTATGTTAATGCTGCTCAATGCTAAGCATTCGTGCTATGCGTACAATACTAATCATTCGTTCGTTTTTATCAGGACATTCTGCATTTGGAAATAACGTTTAGTTTTTCTTGTTTTTCCAAATTAGTTCGAGCCTTGTAAATGTTTGCAAATCTTTCCATTTATTCATATGGATGCGGTTGATAAAAAAAAACCCAGTCGATAAATCTTCAGTCGCCAATCATCTGTTGTCACTGAGGTAACAGCAGATGATTGCCGGTTGATGGACGCTGCATGTGTAAAATAATCATTTTAAAACAAACACTACATAAACCATTCGTGAGTTATAAAATTGTTCAGCCAGTATAAAAACTGAATGATAGGAACATAAGAAACATCATTTGCTTCTGAAATTAAAAAGTGGCGCCACCATTTCATTTTTTTCCCCACCCATTTTTTCCGAAGCTTTCCACAAATCTGATTTAATCTGGTTGCGCTTAACTATGCTTGTAGTGCGTGGTTGTCTCTGAAGTTTCTACATTGTAGGCGCGTGGTCACCCTTGTCAGTTGTTACAACAGTATGCGGGGGCGCGTATGCGATACCGACATTTCCGTCTGGAGAAGGACGTTGCACGCGCCGCCTCACTCACTACGATACGAGCAGACACCTGTTCACCGCCACCAAACAGAATTTCAAATTTCGATCGAAATTTCCTCGATTTTACTTTTTAATTAATGATTACAGATATAGCATTGTTTCGTGATGCTGGAAAGAGATTTTTATTTCTGCTCGAAAACCTTACGCTATGGTTGTTTAATCAAAGGTTATTTACGACGTAATATTCCCACTGGATGATTCCACACAAAATTTGCGGATAGTTCAACCGATCAACAATTAGTTGAACCATCATTGTGATGACAAAGAATGATCGTCATCTAGCACATCAGAAGCACATTTTCACCAGTAACCTGGGATCGAATAAACGAGAGCCCTAGCCGGGAATCGAACCCGGGATCTCCGCACAACGAACAAATCTCTACTGCTGAGCAACGACGATCGCCAGGCACTCTTTTGTTTCACAATAGTTCAAAAATTTGTTTCACAATAGTTGCTTCACAATATTTACACAATTTGACAGTTACAAGTATTAGCCTGATATGGCCGATTTCATCGAACTTTTCGATTATTGAGCGCTACCAATGTTACCAATCTTGTTTTAAGATGATTTGGTACGTAGGTTATTCCAGTAACAACCAACTTTTATGCATTTCGCAACGCCATAATTCCCTGAGCTATTTTTCACGTATATACTCAAGACTAACTTTGGCTTCCTCGTCACGCTTCGCCGGTGCAAGGTCCCGTCCTCTGTCTGAACACGCAATTAGTAACAGTAAGTTTTTCACCTTTGGAAATCCGAATACCTGTTCCTGTTGTGACGATATTGATATAAAACCCTGTCTTTCCACTCGTCGTTCCAAAGATAGCGAACCCTTTTATTTACCGATTGTCTGGCTTTGGGATTTTTGGGCGGTATAGGTCATCGTGCTGCGGGCTTCCAGCGCGCCGTCTGAGCAAGTTGTTCCTCCCCCGCATCTTGTTTCATCCTCCCCCACTCCTTCGCCTTTTTTCACCACTCACTCCAAACCCCAACCCACGCGATCCCGCCACAACTTGCACTTTGCACCTAGACAAGTTAGATAAGGCAAACGGCTCGTTTCCAGCAAGAATTTCGAAGTTCTTTCAGTTGGAGCGCGTTAGCTCCTCATTTTTCTACAATCGCTGCACACTTTTGTCTTAGTGGTAAAGTGTGTAGGACTATCTTATTACTGTATGATAAAGAAATAATTGTCGAAAGCAAGTCCTGCGTAAACCGATTCGGTGCAACGGTTAATTATCAATTAAAGAGATTTTGTTTCTTTTTTATAATTTGTACGATCGACCCATCCAGCCCAGTCGGTATTGCAACCGACTGAACCGAGTGCGGTGCGGGTAGTCCCGGATTCGATTCCCGGCGCAAGCTCTTGTTTATTCGATCCTGGAATATTGGTGAAAATTAACCCCCTCATAACAATAATATATACATAATATGTTTGCAGACAAAGTGTTTTTTTTTTTTTAAATAACTTAGTTTAATTTGTGGATGCTGTTAAAATCAAGCAGACATTTTATTATTTTAATTTAAACTGTTTGTACGTGGCCTAAACTGAACTTATCCTAAACACGTGCAGTGCAACACAAATTACATGTCAACATATTTCTTTGGCAATTAATAGTGTTTAGTTTCTATGCCTGTATCTCTTTATTGCACTGCACGTGTTTTGAATACTCGTAAATTCAGTTTAGGCCACGTGCTGGCTTCACACGGAGGGAAAGACAGACACCATTTTCATTCTTGTAGTATTAGATATATAGTATTAGATTATTTTTTTGTAAATCACCGTAATGCCTAGTGCACTACAGGATTACTGTTCCTTCATGTCTCTTTGGAGATATGTGAGGGGGAGGGAAGGGAAGGGAAGAGGGATGCAGCTGGAATAGCCAGGCTGCCGTGGATCCACCCCTAAGCTATGGACTCCCTTATGGAAGCTCAGGGTTGACTTATGATCAGTTCAAATTTATACTGGGCATTCATTTTAAAATATTGATTAATGGAACAATTAAATTGGGTGCACGGAGGGCAAATTTGAAAATTATTTGAATAGAAATATATATAATTTTAATGGATTGATAATAATTGTACGAGAAAATCATTATTGTCTTGTTTGTTGTTGAATTGCAGGAAAGCTGAGTTACGGTGCAGGCGTAGCTTAGACGATACGGCGCGGCGTTCCAAAAAGGGTGTAATATTATGGGCAGGCTAATTTTTACCTATTGTAATAAGAAAGCCTACTATCTTGACCATCCTCAAGTAGTCAACTTTGTAATTTGTTTTAGCTTAGGTTTCTGACACGTGAAGGGATTTTTTTTTAACGTATGCCTAACAAACGAACACGCAGGGATCACGTTGCTTTACTGACGGTTCTAAAGAAATGCGTATGTACAATGTTTTGTCGCCCAAAAAAATCCGGAGGTCTCCGTCAGGAATTGAACTCATGTTTCGGTCATAACAGGCGAATACGCAAACCACAACGCCACGTGTCACCTACATACAGCTATGGTGCCCATTGATTCGTTTCAGCATAACTGAATCGGACTAGACCTGCGATGGCGGAAGTTTTGATGGCGAGCTAAACTGGAAAAGGGAGGACGTTTAACGCCGTTCGCATTTCCTCAGTCAGCGACCCATAGCCCTCCAAAATGTAGCATAGCTTCTACCCTGTTGCTCCCGCCCATCCCCCACCTCGGGACACACCCAAAAATCTACGACAGAACCTCAAAATTGCTGGCAAGAGGTCAGTCCGGAAACGGTGGAATTTCAACCCTTTGGCCACGCAATATCATGAAGGGGAGGAGTTGTCGATGGTCGGCGGAATGATATAGGATTTATCCAGTCTCGTTCCACCCCCTTTCGCCACCCACCACACACACACAACATCCAACGATATGGAAAATTAGAGGCTGGAAATCGTCCAGCTTTTTCGCGGGTAACACAGATGATGGCGGTCATATTGTCACCTCATTAGTTCGTCTCTCCAACTTTCGCCACTCAACATCCATACACAATATCCAACGATATTGAAAAGTAGAGGTTAAAAATCGTCAAGCTATTTAGAGAACAGATATTGTAGTCATGATCTTGCCGACAAAGTATTTGGCTGTTATTATTAATACTGTTAGTACACCAGTGACGGACTACATTCACCAGTTCCAGCATCCAACTATTTTTATTTATGTATTTGGCTGTGGGTGCAGCGACTTTTCAACTAGGACCACCAAAATTCAATTCGTCGATAGGAGCGCTGAGAACGCTTTGATAGACTATAAGGCCAAGAAGAACAACCATCAACACTTATCTGATATATTTTACATTGAAGTAGTATTACAGAATTTTAATTAAGTTATAATTAAATCATTACTATCGAACGTCTATAATTATTCAATCTATTCTATTCACAATGTCGTGCGCCAGCACCAACCATAAGGATGTGAATCTGCTGGCATATCATTTACACTTACCGGTATAAGTAAAAGGACATACAGTCTAATTTACATAAATCACAACCATCGACAAAATTACGTACAAAATTGACGTACTTTATCCCACAATAATCCATTGAAGTTCTGTCATGATATGTGACATATTAGGCTATGCCCCCGCCTACTTCTTTTAAAAACTGATTCGGAAAATTGAATATCGGGCACCAATATACGTATTAATGTACATAGAACTACAGTTGATCTCCAAAAATACTGAAAAAAATATTAAATAAACACTAAGCGCGAAGCCGCAAACCCAGTACACACATGATATTAGACTCTCCCAATAAATTTTGAACTTGTCTTCAAAAGTAAAATACTAAAAACGTATCAAGAAGAAGGAGCCAACGTCGCGGTAGTGTACCAAAGGTTAGGTTATGGTGATCTACTTTTCCAATTCTTTGGGCCGCATCCACCCCCAGTTTTCCCTCCTCTTGTCCACAATCGCGTCCGCCCACACCTCCGCAGGCAGTCTGCTCGCGACACGTGTTGTGCCAAAATCGATTCTCTATAATCGCTGCGGCCACCGGGTCTTCCCGGCATGCACTTTTACGGCGTACTTGGACGCCGGCCATTGTTGTAAAATGCCCGGAGGTCGGCCAACCTCGCTTCGGTCAGGGGCCGCGCCATTCCTTTCTAATAACCGTAATGAGCATCGCTGGCGCCATGTAAACACTATATACAATTGATTGTAAAAAATGTATATATATAAAACTTGGCACAATAATCGCAAAATAACTTTTAAAGGCTTTTGCGATAATTGTACACTAATCGACACAAAATGTAAAACATTTACTTGTTCCAAGAATTTATATAAAAATGTGTTTGGAATTGAATAAATTTATTAAATATACTTGACTTTACAACGAAAAGTTACGGCAAATTTATTTATTATGTCATCAAATTTAAAACAAAATTGTCTAACAATTGACTAAAATTTAGGACCCCCAAAGGAAAGAAAATGTCTTCAATGCAATTAACATGATTTCTTGGTAGCAGTTAACCATCAGCTTCCTAAGCGCCATCTAGCGTAAAACTGTAGAACTAGCCAAAAACCAAAGTACTGTTAAATGTAGCATAGCTTTTATTTGTGGTATCCGCTCGTGGAAGAATAGATTTACCATAGCATTCAATTTGCACCCCTCACCGCTGGAAATGGAAACTCAGAACTGTCGCACCATGAATCAAGACACGTAACGAATGAACGAGAGCCTGCGCCGGGAATCGAACCCGGGACCGTAGGCTTCGTATGATGCCATCGGTTCGTACGCTTCCCAGCAGCGGGATTGCAGGAACGCTCCCATTTTTAAATACATTTCACACTACATCTGCAACATGACTTAATACCATAACTGCAAAGTTGGCAATTATGTTCGCACCCGCGTTTTCAATTAAAAATAAAATAGAGTTTGGTACAGTTTCAACAAAGGCTACGAACAACAACAATTTTCCTCGACAATTTCGAATGTACAGTAGATGCCAGTACAGTAAAAGTGCGTTACTGACGCGAAACTTTTCCACGCGCAAATTTCCGCGTTTACGCCACGAAATTAAATCTCCCTAAAAACTGCGAGGAAAACCAATTCCGGTTAGTTTGCTCGGTTTGCCGGAAAAGCAGTTAGAACAAGCGGGCGATAACGGAAAGTTCTGCATTTGATGCCGCGACAGCTAGCTCCGCCTGGTGGTGGGGTTCGGCGGATGAGATCTCGGCAAGTTGTGTTGACGGGGAATAAAACGGGTGACGCAAAATAGACGGCGGTACAATTCCGGTTGAAGTCATTATCTTTTATGGAAAATCCATAGCGAGCGTGTCTGCGTGGATATATATCGCAACCCAGACAAACGTAGGCTATATACACAACAGTGGTGCGAAATCTTTTCGATGTGCTGACAACATCATCGCCCATTGTGAATTAACGTCACACATTTGAAGACACAACGTAGCAAAACAGCAAACATTTTTAGAAGTATGAACACAGTTGAGAGATAACAGTTGCAGTTAAGAGGAAAATATACGAATACAGATAGCAGAAACAAGGAAGGCGAATATAAATAAAGATACGAGAACGTACAATAAATGGAATATAAACCGAATAAATATATAAGGATATTAACGACAATATCTAAATATATTAGAGCATATATATGACATAAACTGGTAGAAGCGAATAAGCCAAAATATATGCCTAAATTCGTCGCAAAATAAATCTAAAGCCAAAACCAAGAATAAATACATTAAATGAATAAATAAATAAAACCAACAACAAAGCCATACATCTAATCCAAAGCCAAAGCCAAAGCCGTAAGCCAAAGGTAAGTTTGCCATTGACAAAAATGACGTTGACCATGATATGACCTTCAAATTAAAAATAAATTATGGTATCCTACTAGCCCCCCACCTATGAGCCCACCATTTATCTAAAACATTTCTCTGTCAAACGCTTCGTTTTCATTTTATTTGCAAATATCACGATACGCGCCTCACCCTGTGTACTCGAGTATATACATGTAGAGTCTAGCCAACTCAACCGTCGCTTTATCCTCGTTGCGCCACGAGTGTATAATTAATGTTAATAGACATGCATGTGATTAATTATGCATATTATGGTATAATTTGATGCTAGGGGACATGATCGAGATTAATTATATCTATAAAAAAAATGTAACAACGCAAAAAATGTAAAAAATGTAATAACGCGTTCCTCAAAACATTCAACAGAATTGTCGAATTGAAACGATTGGTTCTAGGTGATAGAAAGGCTGTCTGTGTGGATCGATGAGTTTTAGGTCAACAAACAGACCTTGTGACTTTTTGTCAGAAAAAAGTTAAAATATTCAGACTTTAGAATTGGATATTTACAACTTATGTAGTGACTGGAAGGAAATCGCCTTTTTTATATAAGATGCCATACTTGGGCATTCCAAAACGTTCTCAAAATACGAAATACATTTAACGAATGTGAACAAATACAATAAGCATACCGTATTCGTTTGTCAATTAAAAAAATACTGAACTAATTTTAATAAATAACGATCTTAAAATTAAATCATTTCAGACCAACTCCAGTAAGTATTGAACATAAAATCATTGAAAACTATTTTAAAATAACATCGCCAGATAAGTCAGTAGAACCCTGTATTTTCTAATAGCTTATTGTAAATACGAGTGCTTCCTGGTTAACTGATTATTCGCCATACCCTGTAAAATATAAAAAAATAGTTGTCAAGCTCTCCAAACACCTCACATTTGGAATTACCTACTTGTGTGCAACGCAGAAGTCGTAATTGTAATAACTAGTGGAATCGCTTCCTGACTCTGAACGCGAAAATCCGCCCGGCGCATTGCAGAAGCTAAACGACGTGCATTGCGGTACAGCACCAGGGGGAGCTTTTCTTTACGGCTATGCGCTTGCATACATCCCGAGTGATCAGATGCGTTATGTTTATCCGTACCGCGCAACTGAAAACGTCGATGGCCTAGTGCAACGCAAGCGTGGTACGCATATCCTCCTGAGATCTGAATAGCAACGAGAAGGGAGTTTCCTGGTGGATTGTTCGCTTTGATGCTCCTATTC
Organism: Melogona broelemanni; assembly: GCA_033995665.1. NCBI lineage: Eukaryota > Metazoa > Arthropoda > Diplopoda > Chordeumatida > Chordeumatidae > Melogona > Melogona broelemanni. The sequence goes on from JAUJYS010004994.1 coordinate 11,269, forward strand.
AAAGCTTATTTATTTATTTTTAAAGTCACCGTAGCGCCTAGTGCACCACAAGACAACTGCACCCGCGTGTCTCTATAGAGATATGTGAGGGGCAGGGAAGGGCTGGGAAGGAGATTGGCAGCTGGTATAGCCAGACTGCAGGATCCACC
>JAUJYS010004995.1:0-11416 GCA_033995665.1 Melogona broelemanni
GGCAAGTCAGTTTCGCTACGCACCCCACTCGATACCGTATTTTCTGGTCGCTCGTTAGGGTAAATTGGACATTTACCTATTCTTTGCATATCGTAATTTTCATCAATTAATTAACGCCACTTTTCATTGGCAGTTTTGTGTTTTTTAAATCACATTGAAAAAAAATATAATTCCTTTTATTTAGCGAGCCAGAGGTATAGATAATATTGTCCATTTTATTCATTTAAAATATAGTTATAACAAACAATATTTAAAGCTATTTATAATAGATAAATAATATTGAAAGCAGTTTAAAAAAAAAAATAAAAAAAATGTTGAGAGCTGTCAAAAAAATTAAAATATTTAAAAACGTTTAAAAATCGTTTTGGCCTACTTTTTAATTGTTTCAACGTTATTTTTCAATTTGCACTCGCCCAATACTTGACCTAACGTTTCCCCTGTCTCTGAATCGCGGATACTAGGCAGCCTCCAGGGCATCAATCTGTCCTACAATAACGCCGGTTCGATCACCGACCGCGCCTTCTCCGACTTCTCGAACCTGACTACCCTGCAGCTGTACGACAACTTGATAGCGGTCGTGGACGTGGACGACCTGCGCGGACTGACTAACCTGCGCACCCTGGAGCTCGAACGCAACCGAATCTCCATCATCGCCACCGGCGCCTTCGCCGATCTGGGGCTAGTCACTTCGCTCAATCTGTCGTTCAACGCGCTGCAGACGCTGCAGGAGGGCGCCTTCGATGGACTGCAGGCTGTCACTTTCATCGACCTGGCAGGTGGGAGAAACGTATTTGGACGTGAATTTGTTCCTGGTGCGCAAAGTGACTGTTTGTCTGATCATTCAGAATCACCGCACGAAAGTGTACTATCCGTCTGGCTTAGTGGGCATGGCAAAAGCCTACTGTGCTGGTGGTCCCGGATTCGATTTCCGGCGCAGGCATCAATCTGTTTGTTCGATCCTGGGTACCGGTGAAAATGCGCCCTTCACATATTGCCGAACTAACACGGAGGGTACAGAATCTCTTGCAGTGATATATGCACTATAGTGAGGAGAATTTTCTCACTAAATAAAAAAGCGAAAAAAGTTCCGTTCATAGGAACTGGTTCCTTTTCTGAGGAACTTTGGAACGCCCAAGTTCCATTTCCTAGGAATAAATGTTTGGAACGGTTTCGTTCTTGTGGCAATCATCGGTATAGGCTTTCGATTTCGCGGCTAGTTGAGTTTACAAATTTTTAGTTCTTGTTTCAGGAACTGGAATGGTCTTTCCTTTTACTGTGTGCACAACATTTAAATAATTATTGCTTAAATAAATTATTTCGTTTTTCAAATTGGAATTGTTGGGATAAATGGAATTTTATTAATTTTTATCCATCAACAAAGTAATTTTTCGTTTCTTTTATTTTTTATTATATTTTAATCGCAGTAATGGATAAGAAACTAAAACGTTGCAGGTTCCTTTTGAAAAGGAACTATATGAATGCTTAGATTCCTTTCAAAATCTGTCGGAATGGGTTCCTTTTTTCAAAGGAGGAATGGGAACTGGAATGGGTTCCTTTTTACAATGAGCGAACCCATCACTGACGAAAAGTGACCAGTGTTGGGTTTGTTCCTTTTGAAAAGGAACCAGTTCCCGTTCCTCCGATGAAAAAAGGAACCAGTTCCCGTTGTAGTTCCTACAGAAATAAAATAAACCTAGGCGTTCCTGCGTTGCATTCCTTTTCCGTTCCTTTTCCATTCCTTCAATATTTGAAAAATGTGAATGATGACGTCACGGAGTTGCACGTGCGCGGTGCCAATTCATAAATAAAATAAAGACCAACATGTGTGCCAAATTTCATTTGAATAACTTGAATATTTGCAATTTTAGGATCAATTTTCAATTGAAACGTATTTTTTTAGGAAAAGTGTGCTTTTAGAGAATGAAGGTTATTTGAACAAGGAGCGCTGTAACCAGAAAAGGAATCCCCGTTCCAGTTCCTAAAAAAAAAGGAACCAGTTCCCGTTACAGTTCCTACAGAAATAAAAGGAACCTAGGCGTTCCTCCGTTCCTCAAAAAAGGAACCAGTTCCTTGGAACGGGATATTTCGTTCCGTTCCTACCCAAAACTGTGAGCAGTTCAATGTCACAACGTACCGTCTTAAGTAAGATTAGTTAAGTAAACTTAACGAATTTCAACAGGGTATCCATACCATAATACTGTTTATATGAACCCTGAACATCTTCTGTGGCACCCTGACACCGGGACGTCATGATTACAATTACAATTACAATATATACCCGCAAGCAGTCCCTTTTAGGGGGCCAATGGCTGGGGTGAAAAACCAGTTAAGGACAAAGATGGGGTTATCCTTATGATACTGATGAATTAAAATAAAACAACTTTCAATTACACTTTAAATATTGTGCTTTGCATCTTTTAATGATTACGTTCGAATTAAAAATTCATTCATTCCAATTGACTAATGGAATTGATGGGATTAATGGAATTTTCGATATTTTAATCCGTTGGAAAAGTGATTTATTATTATTATTTTTTTTAAGATTTAGATTTGATAATTGCCGCGCCGTATTATGACAATATGTGGGATTGTCACTGCTTGTTATGGAGGTTTACCAGTTCCTCCTCCCCCCCTAGGGAGCGACCTGCTAATTTGGAATTTGGCCTAGTGGACTAGGCCAAATTCCAATCGAATCCAATTCTAATCGAAGACACGGAAAAGTTCCATGTTCCTTCTTAAGAAGAATATATTTTTTTCTATTCCGGATCACTGTAGTAAGTAACACTACAGGAGGTTATTATACCCCTCGCGTCGCTGCGGCGATATATATATTTTTTTTTTTTTAATCCCCTTAGCGCCTAGTGCACTACAGGATTACTGGGGATATGAGGGGCACATTCCAGTACCACAGAATCGAATAAACGAAAGTCTGCGCCGGGAATCGAACCCGGGACCACCCGCTTAGTAGTCTATGACTATAGCCACTGAACCACGGAAGCCGCACGTTGAAGTTTATTTTGTTGCAGTAACAATTAGTATAAATATTGATCATCCAATACTTCGACGTTTATTTTGTTGCATAATTATTAGTATAAATATTGATCGCAAGCAATTATTAACTTAATAAACTAATCATTTAAGGCATTCGTTTTATTTTCTTTCCTATTAGAATGAACCCGAAGCTTTCAAAATAGTGGAGCAGTTTTGATGCCTTTTTTTGGAGTTTGAGAGAGAAAGAGAGGGGGGAGGTTACGACCTTCCAAAGAACATAAAAACGAATTTCTTCAACAGTTTGCGGGTTATCTTTTTTGACCCAGAATTGAAAGTGACGTTTCAATGTGTTGGTTTCGACAACACCATGAATGTCCCTCTTTTTTCGGTTCGACTAGCGCCTTCTTCGATATTACTACTCGTTCTCTTCTCTCTTTATCTTGCAAACTCAGCTTTTATTTTTTTATACAACCAGTAAAAACATTTCGAGAGCCTCCAGCAAGCCATTGTTATTTCACAACACCCCTCCCTACTGCTATACAACTCTCTGTATCTCTGTACATTCTCGCTGCTTGAATCTTTTTCGTGTTTTATCTCTTTTATTGAAAGAGCATATATATTCGTACATGTGCACAGACTATACAGTCGAATACACGAAATACAACATGAATAAATAAACAATTTTTTTAACAAAAAGCGTGACGAACATGTTGCCAAATGAAAGCAACAGCATAAATAAATGGGCGTATTATTTTCCCGGCGAGTGGAGAGAGCTCGTCGATGTGACTTGACACGGACGTTTCTTTAACCAATGCGAGTGGGTATCCGTGACGTCTATTCAACTTCATAACCAGTTAAACCTGCAGACTACCTGTATTATACGATTGAACCATTTCTCTTATAGTTGTACATCAATCAATCAATCACGATTTTGCAACATAAGTGCACCCAAAATATTTAGAAAAAAATTATGTATATTTTTTATGTGTTAGTAGAAGTATCGCAGTTTATGTGCTTGGTCTACTCAGACCGCTTAGTAATTTTTAACTGGTTCAAATATTCAAAATGACCTACAAACTAGTTAATTTATATCAGTTGAAAATGTAACGCTTATAACTTTAACCGTTATCTATAGTGCAGATCGTTGTGTATTCGATTTTTTTTTTAAACAAACAACGGTTTCTTTTTCTTGAAAAAAACTCCATAGGGATTAAAAATATAATTTTTCTTCGGGTGCCTTCTCAGAACGGATTTATGCCATAATAAATCGCACGGAACATGCAACATGAACATGAGTAGAATGAACACAATGCAACAAGAACATGAATGCCAGCCAACTATAATTTTGTGAAACAACTGAAATTGAATTATTTCTATCTTTCATCCTCTCCCCATCTATTCAGACCATTGTTTTGCTTGTTGGAATCCGATAAACTTGAATAAATCGTAGTTACAAAAAAACAAAAAAGTTGACGTATCGATTGCACCACCGCAATTTCTCGAACGATGTCTCCTCTCGAATCGCCATGAATATATGTATATTTTTTATTTGGCATCGATAATACCGGTTCATGGAATCCTGCTTCGAGACAAGATAGTTTTTAATAAAAAAAAATAGTGTCGATTCGACTCATTGGAAACTGTACCGTGCAGCCAGTGAAATGGCATGGCACAAATGTGTCTGAAGGGGATTGGGATGGGGGGGACCGTGTACTGTATGAGTGCAATTGTGCTTGCACAGGAAGGGGAGAGGGGAAGGATGCCAGGGTGGGAGGAGCGGGAGATAGTCAGGGTGGGGGGGGGATGTAACTGCGGGTGGTAATGGCCGTTCTGCTTCATGGAACAGACCCTCCGTCCATCGGACAAAAACCATTGTTGTGAAATTGTTTGCCGTGAAAGATAAACCTCAACCCTCGCCCCAAACCGCCAGCCCACCCCTCTTTCCGCTGTCATGCATGAACGCCTAGTGACTCTCCCGCTCCCCCCCTTAAAACGAAGGGGAACACCGAACACCAACCCCGACAGGCTCTGTGTGTGTCTAGAAAACTTGCTCAGCCATATGTAGTCGACGACTGACCGTTCACATAGATGAACTGACCTGTAACATCTATTTCTACTCTTTCGTAGAAAACGTTGTTTGTGACCAAATTACTTTTTGAGAATCTTGGATTTCTTAGCCGTGAAGTTGCTCTCAATTTTGATAACCTCCAACAAAAGGTTGCAAGCATTGCCTTACAAGCATACTAAAATGCGTGAAGCAGAAAATTATACAAAAAGAAAAATCGACTGGTTCATCGGAAGTAAATAAATAAAGCTAAAACCTCAGGACAGCAATGTTTTTGGTTTTCGCAAGTTACATGTTTGCTCTTTTATTTTGAATCTTGAAAAATGTGTCGTGCAGCCTGCACTTTTGTTTCTTGACTTCTAGATTCCTTTTCTGGTTACAAAAAAGCGCCATCTAGCGTGTAACACTAATATTAGCAAAACGTTGGTATTACTCAACCTCCTTGCTATAAAATATTTGTAAATGGCGAAGCGCCTCAAATCATAACATTTTGCTTCAGCCCATGTAATAGGGATTAATTTATCGTTATTTAGGAATCCTCATCGTTATTTAGGGTTACTCGGAAATTGAAAGATGATGGAACTTCGTAATTATAATTAAAACAAAAAGCAATTTGGATCCACTGAAAAAAATCGGTGCTTCTCTCAGGAAATCTGGAAATACTAATTAGCTCGGTCAGATCAGTTTTGAGGTTGATAAATAGTATAATCTAAAGAATAATTTAGGGGGCCAACACAGGATGGGTATTTTTTTCTCCCTCGCTCTCTCCTCCACTTTGTATTTCATGCCGCCACGCGCGCGCGTGCTACAGCTCGGCTAAAGGGAAATCAATTGACATGATGGATAAATAATAAGCCGGCTGGTTCGCTCAAAACACATATTAACAATATTCTACCCCGAGACTCGTTTCAGAGAGAGGAGCCGCGCCACAGGCAGCAGCGCTACCAGCGGAGCTATAAAAACATGAGTAGGGATAAATATACGTGGCGTTTTTGCATCTGGTCGCATCGGGTCGGTAGAATTGTTCCATGACAGGAGGAGTCAGAAATTTTGGCATCAACGTTGTAGACAATACAAATCTAAAAACATCTGCTTCAAGATATGATACTGAAAAAGATTTCAAAAATATTATTTACAATTTCGCCAGTTTTATGATACGTGAGCAAATCTATAAGTCGGTGAAACCATCAAACCGAATTATTTTCGTGAAAGATTTTAGTTTCCGTCATTGTCATTTTCTAAAAGAAAAATACTTTGCAACAATTTTTTTTATTTTTTTACATGCCTTGGTTCAAATTTAACTTTTTTGTTTTCTTGGTTTCAGACTGGCGTGGCCGCTTCTATTTCGAGATTAGTTTGGAGATAGTGCAGATCGACTAAATTGTAACGGTAAGAAACAAGCTGTTGTGTTGCTATAAACAATACAGTAAATCCGAAGATTAGAGTTACCACAGTATTTTTTTTTCATATTTAGTATTCGTAGACAATCGATGCGCACATTCTGTGATTTAATTTTTCTTATTGTTATAATGATGTTATTTTTCACCTTGTTACTGACGTTGCATCAACTTATCATGAAATTAAAGTGCTTAAAGCTTTATTTCGTAACGTTTGGTCACGTGATATCTCTAATGTTCGGATTTACTCTATCGACTAAATTGTATTGCCCCAATGTCAAAACGCTAATATAGACGTGTGTATATGTGTGTTGCGTGGCCATATAATGTGGCCCCGGCCCGCCTCTGCGTATCTCATTTTTGCCGGGGGCGTGTGTAGTTCCCCACGGTCGTTTATGTGCAGACAAAAAAAATCCAGGCACAGCATTAAGAGCGCAAAATGTGTTCAGCAAAATGTTCGTTTGCAATAACAAACAAAAAAAAAAGTTCCCGACTATTTACGGCGAAGAAAAACACTGCACTAGTGCAATGGCGGTTCTACAGTGTGGTCCATAAAAAACAGTACCATAATATATTTAGTCATATTTTCTATATATTTACTATATTAGCAATATTTTATCAATTCATTTGAATTTTTTTTTACAAATAGGCTAATAATAGCCAAGAATTTTGGCTATTTCATTTTATGCTCGAAAAGATCTCCTTCTGCTTTCACACAGGCTCTACTTCACACGGGCCAGTGAGAAAGTATGCCAGTAGAAAATAAATGTTTCAAGCCTTTATGGTATTTACTATTGTTTGAACGTGTAGTTTTTATCGACCAGCGAGCTGATGAATTTCTAGTGGAATTAGTAACACTTTTAATTTTTTTCATTTTTGAAATTGTGAAGCCATTTTGTGATTATTGTTCAGCAAAGTGGCCTTCGGGAATCGAGTAACTCTGCTGCACAAAACAAAATTCTTACTTTGCTTTCTTGTTACTTTCCTGGCTGTGCAATGGATGTAAATATGTGAACATTGCTGCCGTTCCGGCAACATTATAGTTTTTGAAGATTACAATTTCTTCTCATGATGTTATCACTAACAAGAACAATTGGTCATGAAAAATATTGCGTTGCAAATTTGGTTGGTATTTTCAATATTAGAAATGCCTGCTCGTTGGAAAGCTACAAATTTTCTTGTTGCTAATAAGCACTATTGGTGATTTTTATAAAATAAAAAAGAACTAGTTAACATTTCCATTTTCATTCTCGGAAGATCCCGGCAAGTAAGTAATTTTTATATGATGAGTCGACACTGAAACCAAGGTGGCAGTTTGACTATTCAAGTTTAACATTGGAAAAGAAAGCTCAGCCCAGCCAGTAAACTAAGTCACAACTCACAACTAACAATGTAAGCTGACTTTCGAATTGCTGACTGGTGACAGGCAACACGACCGACACGGGCAATCATCGTCTCCGACATGTTCCTCGGTGATCCAATGATCTTTCTCCGTGAATTAAGGGATTAGTCGTGCCCACGAATGGGGCGATAGCAAAGAAAGGCTTTTTGTCTTATCTCTCTAGTCTATATGGTACGGTACTGTGGCCTTTTCAGCTAACAGTGAAAATGTTTCGTCGATCAATAATTGAGGTTGGCGCTTTCATTGGATACGAACTATTGATTCTGATTTGCGGGCGTAGGTGAATAACGCGACCCCATATGACCCCCTAATTTTTTGGGTAAGGAGTTCATTCTTGGCAGTGATGAGAATTGTTCACTTTTGGGTGCTATCAATTTTCTAATTTGTTAGATACACCCGATAAAAGGATCAGGACAGAAGAGGTGATTTATTATTTTTGCTCCTGTTGATCTTAACGAATGGAGGCCGTGAAAAGTTATTGAAAAGAACTGTAATTTCTTGTTAAATGTCTTTAGCGACGACAAATGAAACTGTCATGAAATAAAATGAGTAAAGACGAATTTCAATGTTCAAAGGAAACTGTTTTAATTAAAAACGACTTAATAACCGTACAGCAAAGATAGGTGATGACAGGTGTAGCACTTGACGGAGCAAGACTTTTTAAAAGGTTAATAGCGTGATGGTAGTGTTATTAACATTATTACAACTTGTCGAAGTTGGTTGCTGCCTAAGCCGAACGGTAACATTGGGCATCACGCTATTAACCTTTTAAAAAGTCTTGCTCCGTCAAGTGCTATACCTGTCATCACCTATCTTTGCTGTACGGTTATTAAGTCGTTTTTAATTAAGACAGTTTTCTGTGGACATTGAAATTCGTCTTCACTCATTTATTAATCCAGAAGGTTGACTTACAAGCAAGAATAATTTATAAAAAATCGATATTGATTATCTATTCACCCCAGGGTCTCAAGGGGATACGGTGTAGCGCGCAAGCAAGTAATTTAATTTTTTTAGGTACAGACATTGTCACAAAGATTTTCTTCCTCTTCGCGATTTTGATAGTTCTGATTTAGTTCTTTCCACAGGAAAAAAAAAAACCTGCCACGAGATTAAGTGAATGCCTAATGATGGCAGCTAGTCGCGTCGTACGCGCACCCACACACAGAGCCTACAGCCAAGTTTTTCATTCTTTAATAAACGACAGCGAAAGGCCGCCGCACAGCCTATGGATGTGCCTATACGTGCCGTGTCAGTATGGTCCATAAAAAACGGCACCCAAAAGGATTTAGCTACAAAATAAGCAAATATTTACAGAATGGTTTTAATTTTTTTTTGTAAAAGCAGTGCCAAACTATTTACAAACAAATTTATTTTTTCAGTATATTTTTCATGGTATGTTGATCCGAAACCAGAGCCCGGGAGCGCATGCGCAACTGAGTAAATTAGGCTCTATGGAGGAAGATCATTTTTAATTAATTTACTTCGAAATACATCATTTTTTACACATCATTTTAATTAATTCACTTCGAAATTCAAGGACTTCGAAATACTCGTCCTTCGCTTCGCATAATATCTCGGTGAAATCGTAACTTTCAGGTCGCTTCTCCTTGCTCAATCAGCTTGCGCCATGTGTGGCTTCAGTGCGAATGAAACCAATCTTGAATTATTATTTTTCGGATTTTGTTTAAGTCGCCCAGTACAGTCATTTTTTGATTTCCGTAAAATTATGTCGCAATTCAGTCGTCCTCACTCAACGCTATTTGGAATCAAGATGACTATCACCACACCAATATAAACGGCGCAATGTAACGCACATTTTGTAGCGTCATCAATGCGCTAGAAATTTAAAAATAATGTGTTGATTAACATCTATGCCAAGTTTCAAGAGAATCGTTCACCATTTTGCGAAGATAGGAACCGATGGCTCAGTGGGTATGGGGACATGCTACGAAGTCAACAGTCCCGGGTTCGATTCCCGGCGCTGGCTTTCGTTTATTCGTTAGCCTGGGGTACTGGCGTCACCCTTGAGCTTCCATTAGGGAGTCCAGAGCTTAGGGGTGGATCCTGCAGTCTGGCTATTCCAGCTGCATCCCTCTTCCCTTCCCTTCCCTGCCCCTCACATATCTTCAAAGAGACACGAGGGTGCAGTATTTCTGTAGTGCACTAGGCGCTACGGTGAATTGAAAAAAAAAAATATATGATACATTTGGGTACCATTTTTTATGGGCCATACGATATGAACGGAACGTGTTCGCATGCTTGGGTTTATACCGTATACTGTATAGAGAGCAAGAGCGCATTGTTTTAATGTACACGACGGTAATTAGTCGACAGCACTATCTATATATGCATGTGTATGCTAGCTTCTTTTTTTCCCACTGCATTATTATGCCGAAAACGCTGAGTTTTGGTTTTTTTCTCTCTTCTCATCTCTCGCACTCTCTTTTTGGAAGCGCTGAATAGATATCTGCTGACGTAACCATTAGCGCGTGCACTCTGGCGTACGCGCGAGCGCGCATGCGCACTGCGCCCTACTACTTCCGCTTGCCGTCATTTTAATTATTTTTTGTTTACTACCGGTACAAAAGGGAGTGAGGTGTGCGTGTATTGAACCAGTGATAAGGAAACTACGACATGTCAATTAAACATCAATAATAGATGCCCACGACCTCTAACGCATTTATTCATTGCATCTTTTTTGTATGTCCTGGTTTACGTTTTACTGTTGTTGGTTAATCAGTCCTGCGACTGGTTTTAACAGCAGAGTGTCGTCTCTGGACCCCGACACCTGTGTTTTTCTTGGCAGAATACAGAGGTGATCCTCCGCGCAGTACTACGAGGCAATCCAACGATCGGTTGCACTGGGAATCGAACCCAGATCAGCTGATTGGTGAGCGAGCACGCTACCTCTCGGCCATATACGGATGTACACTTTTTACTAGAGTCTTTAATTGAATTATTTTATGCGAACGCTAATCGCATTTCTAAAATTTAGGTTTGCCCAGTTTATAGTGTGTACATACAGTTTTAGCACAATTTTAGCGATGTTTTTGTTATAAAAATTGTATTCAAACATGATACAACAGGGTTCTGCAAAATATGTACCCTGTATTTATAGGTATGTACATATTTTTGTGTGTACTGTTTGTGTAGAACAATTTTATAAATAAAACATCGCTAAGACACCTTAGTCAAAAGTTAACATCGTCTTATTTTAAATCTCCTGTTTAGGTATTATACATATTAATTAATACCACACAACACCCGGGTTAATAAAATTTAAAGTTTTAAATGACTGGACCGGTTATTTTATCTGACGAACTGGATCGGCAACGTAAAATAGCAAACCTTCGATACTCGTATGGTAAAGATAACTTGAACAACCGAAGCACGCTCCTACAACGACAGGTATTGGAACGTGTAAGGGTTTAATTGCCCATTAGACTGAATTTAAAAAGGTATAGTTCTTCTAAATTTTCAACTCAAGTGCAGTTGTCAAACACTAGTAAATTTATTTTATCAAAACTTAATAAAGATTATTCTACAACAGGATGGAGGTGG
>JAUJYS010004996.1:0-11415 GCA_033995665.1 Melogona broelemanni
CCCCCCCCCCCCCCCCCCCCCCCCCCCCCCCCCCCCCCCCCCCCCCCCCCCCCCCCCCCCCCCCCCCCCCCCCCGAGCAAGCGAGACCGATGTGACCAAATAATATTTACGATTTGAATCGACATTTCGCGCGCGCTGCGCGTATACATGGGCGGGCGTCAACTGACGGCTCTTAACGTTAAGTCTACATCCTCCTGAGATATAAGAACCTAATACGACTTCTTATCCTGGATTTTTTAAAATTAAATTTCCGATTACTGAATAAATAAATAGTGCAATAAATAAAAAATGCAATAAATAAATAAAAATGTTGAAGTTTACCACAAGAACAATAGAAAGTATCATGTAAAAGTACGTAGATACACCGGATAGTGTTTCTGTTATAAATTTGAACATTTTTCATTTTCGATTAACATGAACATCCAATGCTATACGTGCGTATTATGGTAATATATCGAAGAAATTCGACTTACCATGAAACAAAATAAATGAATTTAATTGCAAAAAAATATATTTTTTAAAACGTTTTCTGTCATTGATTTTTTCTAAAATTTGTTAGCTATTTTGTTGTCATGCATCCTGGACCCCATTTCCTAAGAATTCGAATTGAATTACAAGTGCACGCTACAACCAAATGAATTCGAATTATCGAATATTTCAGACTATTAACTTTTACTAGCTGCCACGTTTTGTGACTACCTAAGAATACATTTGCATTTTTTTTTTGCATGCGCACTCGAAATCACTTTGCGTCTCCATACAAGAAATGTTCGGTTAAATAGACCCCAAATTCGCTGCGCTTGCTCGTTCGTGCATAAAAAGATTTAGGTCTTGAACCGCGAGAAGAAGAAGAAAAAACAAATTACCATCTTGTATTTGAAGAGGGCAGCGCCGACTTGTCAGTCAGTTTGACAGACCATGCTATGCCATCAATTCATTACGACGCATGACTGAACACCAGCGGCTGAAACATTTAGGAGCAGTCACTATCCCCACTGTAATCATACGGATGCCAGTAACGAGTTCAATTTAAAATGTAAAGTATATACTGTACACGCCTACCAACGTACGTACACACGAAGAAACGCACGACCGACGTCGCGATAAACGTACGTGTTCTCATATTTCAATATAAATTACATGGGCACTGGGTAACATATATTTATTGACGACGGTCGCTGCGATTGACGAACGAAAATATGTAACCGATTCTTTGGGCATCATTTAAATTTGAATCTACTTTGGTTAAAAAATAACCTTACTTTTTTAACACCTTTTAGGTTCCATTAAATAACAATAGTCATGATCCAACTAAAGATAAACACAGTATGGAAAATTTAAAGACACAACCGACCCCAAACAGGGCCTTAACATCAATTGTTCCATCTGTTTTTAGAAACACAGTAGTTGTTTAACCATCGTTCCAACATTGCTTCCTCAAACACCGGTATTAGTTACACGCTAGAAAAAACATAGGTAGCGCCTGTGTTGTTTTTTAGTTTTAAAATATATTTTTTTAGTGCGAAAAGGGGAGGATTCGCAATACAGTATGGTTCAGGTCTACGCCACCATAACGTCATTTTTCTTTCTTTGCAGCTGGAAGAGCTTTAAAATTTCTCGTCATAGACGAGACGCAATTCTGAGATATTTTTGGACGTAACTAACCGTGGTAAAAAAGGCGAGGAACAGTGCTTTTGTTTTCAATCTTTAACTATTCGCAGATAGCTCGTAATCCGGGTGCGAAACCCCACAGTGACATCGCGTATCTAATGGGTACCGGAGGAATGCCGGTTTGAAAGGAAAATGTCGTGTTTTCAATTTGCGCGGAACGGTTCCTGGCGCGGGATGACGTTTCTCTTATTTCCCCAAAACTTTGGAGCAATTATTTCCCCCCGCTCCAAAAAAATGTACATTTTCTTGATACCCAACGCTCATTCAAAATGCGCGTTGAGAAACATTTCTCAAGATAACATACTGTATACGAGTAGAACTCTTTAAACAAACTTAAGATAGCTTCAAATTGCTATAGCGTCTTTTAACGTATGGGAAACAAACAAATTAACTGTTTTTATGGCCGCAAAAAATAAAGCGAAGAAACACGGAAAAGTTGCTATAAGGTTAATTTATTCGTCATCATTCATAAAAGTATTTTATTTGTGCTTTTCAATATGCTAATATTTCAAATTTCATTTTAAGTTTTAATATTTTTATAATTGAGGTCTGTAGAGCAACTCCACTGTCGAAACCCAATACTACCGGTTTTAACTTTTTTACTAATTGTTTTTAATTATAATTTTCACTTTTTATTAATTAACCGTAATTGCACATTTTGAAATCATTATTTGCAAAGAATACCATTTAAGAAAAAAAATGGTATAAAAATAGTTCAGCTTATAAGCAGTTCTCGGGAGGATTTAGGTCGAATTGTCATGAACAAAGATACGCGCCATTTAAAAAAGTGTTGGTTGAAACGATACAACTTACGCGAAAACTAAGGCTCAAGCAACTCAAGCCGAAACTGTCACGCGCATCTTTTTTCGCTTTTTCACAGTCCCATACTGGAAGAAATGCAATTAAGTCATTGTGTTGAGAGAGTCGCAGCGCTACAGCTACCGAGTGACTTTGGGATCTGCACGTCGCAACATCAAGTGACACGCAGCAAATATTATCAGACCAAAATTTACTAGGCACGGCTAACCCGGGCTGTTCACAATTCCTTCAACGCAAGGAACATGTAGCTACGATATCGCATTGCCTTTGTGCATAGGTTTTTCGTGATAACAAACGAGTATTTATCTTGTGAATGTTGTATGAATCGAGGCATTTACTGTCGTAATGGCAGCGTTACTTTGTATTTAGTAGTCAATTTACTTTCAAATTTATGGACGTGCTGAATCTGCAACAGACAGTTTACGGAATTATCGTATACCGCTACGAATCTGGTGAATCAATCATTGGGTAATGTCGCCGTCATTGGCTTACTTTCCGGTTAATAAAGTTGTACTCTATAGCTTGGTAAACTTGTACGTCGAATTCCATTTTCATGAGTATGGGAAAACATTCGATAATTGTATACAATTAATAGAGTTCATCTTATAAGTGAGCGTTAGCAATGGAAAGTAAAGTTGAAGAATTTGACAAAGGCGTTTGACCTGGTGAGATTTCGTAGCTCACTAACTGCGAAATTGATAAGACGAAATACACTTTCAAACGTGACTTAATATTCAGTTCTCATACAAGTTGTCGCTGGGCGACATTTCGCGACAGGCAAAACCGGTTTGCGAGCCGATTTGATACAGAAGAGCGACATTCGATATTTTTTATTGTCGACGTGACAAGAAGAAAGGCAAATTTATATTCCAAAACCTTGCCTAATACTTTTTTTTATAGCAGGTTTCAAAATACGTAAAGAGGATTATAATAAAATTGCACGTGCAAGGGGTTTTGTTCCCGTTGAATCCAAGGAACCATATTAATCAAATTTATATATGAGTAAAACTGATATACTGATGTAGTAAGGCGATGGGAATTCATTTAATAACAAAAATAACTGACTTCGTTCGCCTATTTTCTAGTCTACTGGTGCCACCTAGATTATATATGTACATGCATATTATTACAGCTGGTAGTGAGTGCATTCAGTCATACTATTCCAGAGACAGGAACAACGGGGTGCTGAGTTTTATCAAATCATTGGTTAGTTATAACGGGGGAGGAAACGATGCCACACTTGCTCGAATGCGTTCGCTTACAGCCACGGTCAGTAATACTAACCAATTATTACTATTTTGTAACTAATTAGATTGTTGTTTAGCCAGCATATTCGCCATTATTCGAAAGCAACGGCGGGCAGTTTTTAGCCACGAATCAATTGGGAAAACGTACCTTTTTCGCGGTTACCTTCACCTTCACGGGAATGAAACATCCAATTAAATTGGGTACCCGGTCACGAATTTAATTAAGTGCGTCCTGAAAACTTAGTTCAAAGGAAGTTTGCCGGCTCCTTCATCATGCCAATTTACGACCACAGTTGAGCAGCAGGCAAAACACCAACGAAAGAAACGCATCTTACACCGATGACAATAAAACAGTAAATCTGTGTAGTTCTAACCTGCACTTACGGCGTTGTTTATACATGACCGTGCAGTAAGTTACACGATGCACTTCGTTTTATTATTACAATATTGTAGGAAGTGCATGAAAAAATTGAAAGTTCAGGGAAATGAACTTTCATTTTATGTGTACACATTGAAATAACATATGCGAGTACGTGCGTATAAGCCATTACACAAATCATAGTATAACATTGTAAGCATGGTAGGAATATTATTTTCAACGACACAGTTTATACTTGTATGAACATTAACATTTTTGAAATGTTGCCAGAAAATGTCATCGTTCTTCTCTGCGTGTATGTTTATTAATTATTAACCAAAACATGATATATGTATACCATTCATATATCTCAAATTATTATGCAAACCGGAAATTATTGCATTAAATATGCATAACATACATGAATAATGTTGTTTACAATCTCAAAACATCAATTCGGCCAGATTGTCAATTCTGTTTGGTGACACAGATTTGTCGAGGCCAGGCACCACAGTTAACTATTGTGCTTCGATTAACACATATTGGCATTATAAACGCTTTGGCTCACCTGTAGTGTGTGTGTCACTATGTGTGAACTAAATTCAAACAGAATTTGCTTTTGTTTTGACTGTTACCACTGATCCGTCAACGAGGAACAATGGACGAATTGTGGCGCTGTCGTGAAGTCTTTTCTTGATTAAACGATTCTTATTTGTGATTAGATCGCGCATTGAACCTGACTACCTAACCACCCTTAACACCTAACGCGTAATTTGAGTAACCTTGTTCATAGTTGCTTGACATTATTTCTACATAATGCCCTATGTCAGTTAACGAACAAAATCTATAAGCTTTCTATTTTGAAATATAATCTTGTATTTTAATCAAAATAAATGCAAAATAAATTGCATGTTTATTACAATGTGTAAAATGGCAAAATACTGACTAATATTTAAAAAAAACTTAGGTAACAATTTAGTTCGGTCACAATTAAAGACGAATTGTTTAAGATAAAGTCGTTCATGTATTTTAATCGCAATTGGCCTTGTGACACTAATAATTGCACATGCCTTCAAACATGCATGTATTACGAAAGAATTATAAACAAATATTTAAAAAAATTAAATGGTGAATTGAAACCGCATTCAGATAGTTAATGCACACGACGATCAACTAATAGTTTATTTGTTTTTGTTCATTCCAGATCGAATGTTTCTCGTTTAGGACATCTACGAATTATTTCCCCGGCAGTAACCCTTCGCACCATGTCCAGCACCAACGGCACCCTGTCGCCGGTAGCGGGCGCTGCGATCGGCTGCTCGCCATGCGGCGCCAACTCATGTTGCGCCTCACGCGACGAACTAAAAAAGACGCTGACGCCGTTGCAATACCAAATTACGCAAGAAAAAGGAACGGAAAGGTAAGAATTTGTGACACGGTGCGCTTCATTAATTAATTGCCTTTTATAAATGTCACTTAACCCGAAACGACTTACAATACATGTATACTGAAGTTATGCGAGTCACATGTCAAACTTCAGCTGCATAACAATGTTTAAGTTAATTTTATCAGTGCGTTTATCAGTGCGTTATTAACGTGTAAATCTAGAAAATAAAACAGTTTTCAGAATTAAAACAGTCCAGAAATTGAAACAATACAGAAATTAATACTGTTTCAGAGAAGAGAGACTGTTTTCAGAATGATTAAGTAATTCAAATAAGTTTCAGAATTAAATACCGGGTACATGAAAAAATTGGAAGTTTTCAGAATTAAAACTGTCCAGAAATTAGAACAGCAGAGTATTCAATTTGTACATGTAATAAAACTCTTTTAAATTATAAGAAATCTCGGCGGCATTCAAGACAACTTCGACTAAGCGTCCATTACAAAAAAAAAAAAAAAAAACTGTTCGCCATCATTTTTATTTTGCCAAGAACAAGTTGGCCGCTTGGCGCAACAAAAATGTTCAAAGCATTTTTCATTTAAAGCATTGAAAGTCACACAGTCACTATCCTTGTAGCCGGATCTCTGCGATACCTTAATTGGTTATGTACTCAGTTTTCGTAGCGCTTTTCGTAGAATCAGTAAATCCATGTCCTGTTTGACATATGCGACGCCTACAATCGTTGCAATCCAATAGGGGCACGCATGCGGAGTGGCCTAATTTTGAACGGACAAGGTTTTGCTCTGGTTCCTAATTTCGCAAAGCAATATCGAGTGTTGACAACTCAGCGCTATGCAAGTACAGCTGTGTACGAAGGTGCTAAACCACAGTTCCCTTAAACCAAACGCAGATCAGACATATAGGTTAGAAAGACAAGAGAACGTTTCACAACTAAACTAAGGCGACTGATTCATAATACCATTAGGTTTTTGTGGGCGCTTAGAGTACAAGAGCATGATGGGTGATATGAATTTGTTCATATCAACCATCAATATGAATTTGTTCAAGTAATACCTTTGCTTATGTATTCTCTTAAAATAAATAAAATTCGTAGATTTAATGAACGAAATACAGAAATTAATTAAATTCTTAACTAAATAATGAATCAGTTGAATAAGTCATTTAAAGTGTCTTGATATTTATCAAGACATTTTAATTCAATCAAGTACAAGAACAAAACACACGAGCTTTCGATTTGTTAGATCATATGCATTGTAGGAGTCATAAATGTATGATTAGGTCTATTTTTTTTAATGTATCACCTAAGTTATCAGTTTATCAATTACCAATCAGTTTTAAATCGTACTAGAGCTTTTCTAATTGCTTTGCCAGTACTGGCACTGTCACTGATATTGATTGCATATGTGTTCCATTTTTCTGTCTTATTCCACAGAGCTTTCACTGGCAAATACTACAAACTGAAAGATGATGGTATCTACTCTTGCGTGGTATGCGGCGAGAAACTTTTTTCCTCCGACACAAAGTACGAATCAGGATCCGGCTGGCCGGCATTCTATGATGTCGTGGACAAGAGGAAAGTGAAGCTAAAACATGACTTGTCACATGGTGAGTGTACGCCACACGGTAACGCCATTCCCGAAGTCACGGCATGGACGCGATGAAACCTTCATGGGTGTAATACGGTATTAACAGGTATTCCCGGTGACAGAGGTTGCGGTTAGCGCTTTATATATATTTTTAATGTATTTTAACTTATTTATAGAACGTAAAGACTTTTTTAATATAAAATTACACGAAAATACGAATTACAAACATCGTATCACATGCTTTTTTACAATTTCGTATCCTCAAGTCATAAAACAAATAAAAAATACTTTCTACGTTATTAAAAAATACGAACTTGAGATGAATGAATTTGTTATTCTATTTTTACCAGTAGATGAAGGCTATGGAAAATAAATAAAAATTAAGATTGGACAGCAAAAATTAATTTATTTTAGACACATTTAAGAAGTTTATTTTACCCGATTAAACTGTATTACTTATATGATCTACCAAATTTAGTGACACCGTGCTATAGTTTCTTTTTTTAATTTATAAAGTTGTAAGCTAAAATATGTTCTTACCAGGATTAGAAATTGGTCTTTGCTTGCTGGAAGAGTGGCGGGTGTTTTGCATGTCTTGGGAATGTGGTGCCTCGAAAAGGTATGAAATGAACCTTGAAGCGTTTCCGTAACGCAATCATTGTGACCGTCCTTTTTGGATTAGCATTATTTTACGAACAAAATAAACGGTAATTATTAGCCGTATATTGCCACAGTCTTCAACTTCGGCGTAAATTTTATTTTTATGAATAAGCATAAGCACCTTCAGAATGTTTAAAAATTGAACTAAAAAATAACTTGAAGTACAAGTATCCAAAATCCAACAAGGACAGTCAAACTCAAATTAAAAACTGTGCTATGGAAGGGTTTGGGAGTTAGCGCTTTTCCCTAAACCTAAATTCGATCAAAGGAATTTCCCCCCTCCCGGTTTATAATTGTAATCGACTTGCTGCCTAACATTACGTTGCTGAGGCATTTTTTGTGTCTGTTTCTTTTCTTTCTCCTTCAAACCTTCCATCATTCCATTTTGCCGCCATCCATCCTCCACCTGGTCATTTCCCCGTTCCATCATACACACACGTGTCCCACCATCAAACCCACTGCCAACTCCTCTGCCCCGGACCAACCCACTTTCTCCTTCTCTCTCTCTATGACTGACACTCAACAGTGGGCGGCAACCTTCTTCTCCTTGCTATGAAACCAGGTCTGGCCCGGACAGAGGTGTCCTGCGCCAAGTGTCAGAGCCATCTGGGTCACGTGTTCGACGACGGACCCAAACCGACCGGCAAGCGCTTCTGCATCAACTCGGCAGCCCTCGATTTCCTGGCCTCCGCTACCACCCCCACGTGTGATGACGTCACGGTCACTAACGGCCAGCAACCAAATGGCGACGCTGCCGGTGCAACAGTGGCGGCCGCCTCCCTCGCCGTTGCCCCACCTGTCGTCAAGCCGTTGCCACCTCAGCCCAAGCTGATTCATGCGTCTGCTGGTCCAGCAACCAAGTCGTTGACCAGTCCTAATCGCCAGGAGCATGTGTCAGTCGTCTGAGAAATCGCAATCAAAGATGTTTTGAAGGATAGAATTGATGGTTCCTTTTGTCTGTTCGTGGGTGACCAATATGGCGTCGATTGCTTCGGCAACAACGCTTTGATTTAAGAGGTGTTTACACGATGAAACGTTTATATGACTATGACATCATGATTAATTATTATCCCGACAATTTTGCTTCGCGTTCACTATTGGAAACAGCATCAAGTCAATGGATATTAAATTTTTATTTTTCGTTATGCAATTATAGCATGCAGACAAAATATTTTAAAGATCAGAATGCTTAATTAAGTATCATTAAAATCATACTTAATTAAGCATAAATGCTATTATTTTTTGCCGGAAACTCTACAAAAAGTTGCAGTAGTCCTGTGGTGCACTAGGCGCTACGGTGACTTTAAAAAAAAAAAAAGAAAAAAAAGAAGAATGTTTTCATAACTTCTTTTGGCTGTCCGTTAAAGTAAAAATGAGTACACAAAATTTTGTTTAGCAATGTAATTTCTTAAGGGAAAGGACAATAAAATAAGTCTATACAGTACTCTAACAAAAAAAAGATTAATGCAAACAAATATTTTAAAGATCAGAAATCCACTACGATAATTAAATTGAAATGTTTCGGCTCTTTAGAGTTACAAATTTTCATGGTGTAAACGCCTTTTCATTCAAATGCTTCTGTATGCAGCCGATGGATGGCGGGAAGTGAACCGTCGCCATATTGGTCACCAGCGATGATGACTCAGTGTCAACGAATTGACCTAATATCTTTGCCCTAGAATAGACAGTGGATATCGTTGGTCTAAAATCGACACCGCCTCTCGTTGGCCCGCACTACGAACGAACGTCGAGAAATGCACCGATTTACACCATCACCGAACGTGGAAATAAAGGCCAATGTATCGCTTTCCATCGACGACGTCATCGCCATTTTTTAATAACGGACAACTGACTGACTGGAATTTCTAAAAAAAAAACATATAATAATTGTATTTATGCGCATGCTATGGAGAGCCGGCGACAATTTCGCATGATGCCTCATAAGCAGTGTCAATTTTCGAAATGTGTATATGTGTACGTATCTCTCTCAAATTCGAGTATGTTTGCTGGGAAATAGTTGCAATCGATCTTTGATCTCCGAGGCAAGAAGCATTCGTCTCTCTACGGGACGAGTGACAGTGACGAGTCAAAATGTTAATCGTGTGTCTACATGTGAAGTGATTATATTCGAAAGTGTGCTGCTATTATACTAACATTATTTATGCAAAAAAAACAAAAATCATGTTGCTCTTCTGTGCACTCTAAATCTGTACGTCACAACTAATACACACACACGTATGACTGTATAGTTAGAAGTATATGCTGTGTTCGCAAGTATTTTGGAATGACGCAGTCTGCATGTGCCAGGTTTCAAGAGACGTGTCTTTTCTGTCGTGAACCGGCGATCTAGATTTGGAATACCTTTTTTATATAACAAGGACTCGTACGAAACATTGTTGTAAAAAAAAAAAGAGAAATAGTGCCACACTATGCACGGTTAAAAAATAAACAGATTGTATATACCAGTCACCAGATCATAAATCAGAATGCTGAAAAGACGATTTAATTGCACCTACATCGGAAATAAACACAACCTAGTTTGATAAAATACCATGATAAAATACCACCAATCACAAATAGAATACAGATTTACGCCAATTAATGGTTGGCAATTAACGTGTTCTATTTAATCATCTACTTAAATCACACACGTGATCATTACATGTAAGTCCACATGTACAGTACACGTACGTACTTTTTAAACGGCATCCATTTCTATGAGCACACGTTAAATTTACTATATTATTTAAGCTATCGTGTGTATCGATCATATACGGAAATTCATGATCCGGCTAAAATCAAATACCGTGAGCGTCAGGAAGCTCCCCATGTCAGCCAAAAATGTTAAAATGTAGTGGAATATCGTGATAACTTGCAAAAGTGGCCTTCTGATGTTCATTTGCTTTACTTTTGCTCGTTTGTGAAGTCTACAATATATAGTTTGTGTGCCTTTGGCACGACCGGTGCATGCAAATTTACTCTCACCTTCACCTGGTTCTACTGAATTGTGTTTTAAACCTCACATACAACTGTAGTTCACGATAACACTTAATCAATCATTTCACTTAATTTATGCGTTTGATGATGCGAATCGCATGGAAATGAGTTCCACGTAATTGTTCAACTAAAATAGTTACTTTACAGCCAGGGGCTATGGAAAATTCATCCAGCTAATGCTGTGATCCCGCGATGCATTTCTCATGCCAAAAGTTGGAAAAACTTCAAATGCATAATATGAAAAGCTGGAATCATTCAAAAAATTATTTATAATAATCAGGAGCTAGCACCTACATCTGGGCAACGAACGTTTTTGTATGGTTTTGGTATTCGAAAAAAAAACAATTCCTATTTGTGATGGATTCACGAAAATCAAGATGGCCGTAGTTTGTAGAATGAAAGTGTGCAAACTGGTGCCAATCATCTTGTTATCCACATTTAATCGTGATTAGCGTCAATTGAAACATAAATATATATGCTTGATGAATATCTGCCGCTAAATTTAACTATTCTGCTGTATATGGTCATGGGGGGTATTGGAATGACGTTTTTTGACACCGACATAGCTCGAGCAAATTAGCATTGAGATTGTGCTACGTGTAGTTCATGTCGAAGATGAAACCTCTGACATCTGAAACCATTTATTCAAGTATCTCGTCTGTACAACCGAAC
>JAUJYS010004997.1:0-11413 GCA_033995665.1 Melogona broelemanni
AATTACGAATTTTGATAAAAATTCCATAGTATAGCTCATGATTTTTTCCAAAAATTTCGAATTTTTAAAAACGTGAGTTAGGGGTCAATTCGTATAGATATTGACATTTAGACAATAAATATGTAATCAGCACCTCTTTATTATCCACTATTATTACTACTATCGCTCCCCAAGATGACGGACGTGTTTTTGGGAAGCTCCGTCATTTGTGTTTACAAATACGGAATGATCTTTTCCTTTCTTTAATATCATTTGGTGAGATACCACATAATGATACATGGTATGTGAACGTTCTTTTTGTAGGCTCTTATGGTTTCATTTCTATAGCTTTACGAGAAATATTTATGTCGATGAATCTGAGTAGGCTTATCCCTGCAATGATCTTTGTCAAAATGGCGGCAGTAGTAGCGATCACTTCATTCTTTCTGTTCGTGATCTTTTGCTCAGATATGGGATTCTCCCCAACTTATGGACTCTTTTACCGCATAACTTATTCCTGCGAGGCGTTCTACATTGCATTCTGTACATTAAACTGCTACCAGCAATTGGATACATTGCATGAATTTGAACTGATCCATAGTCCTACGGTTAATTTATGCGGGACCTTTGTCGTTCCCCCTTACATAGATGTGAACCTACATAACGTGAATAGTTTTGGCGGGGACACTGTTGTGTCTCCCACCAAGCTGAGGGACTGTGTTAATTATGATACCGAGCATATAATTAAACTGATCCACAATCCTACGATTAACCCATACGGGGCCATTGTCATTTTCCCTTACATAGAGATAAGCGTATATAACGTGAATGTGAACAGTTCCATAGGTAGACCCGAACAAACATCGTTTGTTATCACTCAAGATACTTTTTACTGTACGGCGAGTCATGATCTATTTCTGGATGCTTTGGTGAAATTTGACACTAATTATGGAGTATGCATTTATATAGAATTTTTTCCTGGACTTGGGGGGGACATTGTCGTGTCTCCCAACAGGCTGAGGGGCTATTCTTGTTACGATACCGAGCAATTTTATGAAGACACAATAGGACTGTCATTTTTGATTTTCTCGATTTCCTCGCTAGATAAATTACTCTCAACGATGTTGTTGGAAGAGAATAATTGGGACCGACTACCTGGGTTGTCCCTGATCCTGGATTATCTGTTCAATGATGAGATAGGTTTCCTTAAAAGGAAGGGAGCTGGATCTATAAATAAAATATCGGCTGTATACAGTGGCCATAATTACACATTAAATGAGAAAATTGATCCATACAGAACGAGGATTTTTTCAGGAAGTAGTTCGTCTTGTTTGACTAATACTGACAATGTCGTTTGTTATAGGTTATTACCCGATTGGAGTATCGCCCTCACTAAAACCTGGTCTAGAGGGATATCTATTGTGGTTAGTAGATTTGCTATTCTCCGGGAATTTACCTGTATGGTGTTTGATTTTTGCCTCGACGATATTACAACGAATTTTCCATCAGGGTTCCCTACACCAGGGTTTTATACTGAGTACTGTCGATGGCAATATTCTACACACGTATCAGGATCCCCTAAATTTAATTTATGGACGTTTTTGCATGTTTTATTGGGACATGGGAGACTTTACGGTTTTGAGGGATGGTCTTTCATTGGTGCCAGTTTCTGCTTCTTGTCATTTAGTTTACCAAGGGAACTGATTACATTTCTGGAGGAGATCTTGGCTTATATGTTGGATGATCTATTTTTGCCTAGAACATCTACATTTTTATTAATGGCTAAAAAATGGTATACAAGATCTGTACCAATCCTAATTTTGAAATACCGTACTAGAAAGATCATATATATGACCATTCATTGGAAGATGTCCGGTTTGATGAGTATTTTGGGTGGTGCTCTACGTGATATTCTTTTTGGGGACTCTCATAATCGAACGATATTAAGTCAGTTTAGATTTGCGGGGAAATATGTGAATGATTGCTCCATACCAAGAAAATACTCTGGATATTATATTGCCCTAAACAAGTATGATGGTCATCGCTCTGCTATGTTTAAGAGGAAAGAAAACATTATATGCAATACAATATATCCAGATAAAAGATTAATATTTCTTGGAAGAAGCAAAATATGGCGTACTAAACATTCGGGAAACGTTCTCCTCTCTGAACTCCAATTTTTAAATAGATCCTTACCTTCAAATAATCATAAAATCATTCATCAAGTTGCTACAGAGATGAATCATGATTTGATGGTGGTTCAGAATGATTCTTATTCGTGCGCTAATGTTGATTATAGTTTTATACCGACTTACACTGATTGCAATAACTTGGATAATATTACTGATAGTCACATCGATCAAGATGATGATTTTCAGGACTCTATTGCTAAATCAGATATTAATTATTACCCCATACAGGTAACTACTTCATCACTACTTTCGTCCATGACATCGGAATCCTATACTCCGCAGGATGATTACCTGGACGAACCACTTTCGGAAGTAGGATTAACTAGAGAACAGATAATTTCTCAAAGGGAACTTGCCATACAACAAAATTTCACCCCAAAAAGGGCTTTGGAACGATCTCCCACTGATCCCCCATCGAATGAGGCACTAAAAAAGTTAAACTTAAATAAATCCTGGCACAATATGACAGATCCAGATGTCTCCTCTGACACTGAGCAAGATATGACATTAAAAAGTATGGAGAAAATTTTTCAAAAGATTGCGGACAGACAACTTGCGAAGTTTGAGAAACTTTATGATACGCACTCCACAAAGACCGATAAATCAGTTAACCACCTATCAAGTAAAATCTCTGACCTAAATAAGTCCATAACAACAAGGCTTGATATCTTGGAAAAAAACAACAAGGACTTCAAACTGGATTACATAAAAACAAAAGATAGCTTAGGATCTGTGATTAAGGATAATGAAATCAGAGATAATCAATATGCATCTTTAATATCGAAAGACGGTATTCTGAATATAATAAATCATAGACTTAAGAAGATCGAACACAATATGACTCAAACACAGGAAGATAATATAGCCCTAGCAAAAAAGGTTAATTTGCAGGATTCCAAAATTAATAAAATCGAAAAGGGTGATTCGAGAAGAATCTCTAACTTTGAGCTTGATCTGCGGAAACGATTTATGTCGAAAATTAATTCTGATTCACAAAAATTTAACTCTGCGTGCATATCTATTCAAAATCTTCCGCACTTTCCCGAGGAAAATTTACTGGAGCTGTTTACCAATATTTGCAAGGCATGTGATATAACGATAGCAAGTCACCAAATCCTAGATATTCGAAGAATAACCTCACAAATCAACATCCAAATGAAGGGACCTCCCAAGATTGTGGTTAGGTTAACAGATCAAAACCTTAGGGATGAAATCTTTAAAAAAAAGAAAGCCCTGAGAGACCTTGACGGAAGTTCTATTGACCCGAGATTTCCAAAGAATAGCAATATCTATCTCAATAACTTACTTACCAAAGAAAATTCTAAACTCTTGTTTATGGCTAAACCTTTATTGGCTGAACCATACTCATTTGCAGGTCTATGGGCCGATGACCGAGGCGTCATGGCTAAAAAGGAGATTAACAGCAAACCTACTTATATCCGTTTTGAAGAAGATATAGAGGACCTAATGAGAGATCCCTTCCAGAAATCGAAACCATTACCATGCTTAACTAGATACTCAGAGGGTCATCTGGAAGGGAGGCCTTCTAGCAATATGGAGCCTTTGAACAGTAGGGGAAAATATATAAGAGGAAAATCTCAGAGTCTAGCCACCGATGAGTTTACACTGGGACTGACTAATGCAAATTTTTTAAAAAATCATAAAACTTCAGCGGTTGATCAGAATAGAGAATCTTCAACAATCAGAGAATTCATGAACTTGGATGAGGATGCTTGGTTTTCAAGTGGAGATGATCAGGTCCGAAAGATATCAATTGACAAGGAAACAAATGAGGATACTGAGACAGATAATGACGGTGATCCAATGAGATCAATCCGCTCTCTCACCAATGCTATTCCATTGACCTCTGATTTGGGTTCTCAGCCAGGCAAACCTAAAAAACTGATAAAGAAGACCAAACAGGGGGGCAAAATACACGGGACTCGTCATAGGCAACAAAAAGAAGGAGACGGTCACAGCAATTAAATTGCCAGAATATGATTGTGTAAAACAATACATGGGAAAAAATTGCTATCATGTATTACTCGTCCAGTTTTTTTCTGAAATCTATCTGGCCCTTTTCTATATTGTGGCTGGATTCTATTATGATTATGATTATGATTATGATTATGATTATGATTCCCGACTTGGTTTCATTTCTTGTTCAATAAATGTTAAATATATACTCTGTTTTTTCTTTTACCTGGGATTGAACTCAAAACTTATTTTTATGATATTTTATTGGACACACTTCATAGATGATTAACACTTTCTTGCCGGTCCCTCCTTCTAATCATGTTGATATGGGTATATCGTCTTTAACAGCGGCTAATTGCAAAAAGTCCAGGCTTAGTGTTTTTTACATGAATATTCGATCGACGGCTAGAAATTTGGACGAATTGACATTACTACTGAAGGAATGTTTGGATGACTTGGACATAATAACCCTGGTGGAAACTTTCTTGAATGATTCCAATAAGGTTGCTTTTGGTATCCCTGGATATCAGCATTTTGTTGCCACGGATCGTAAAGATTGGAGAGGGGGAATCTCTTTATATCTTAGATTGAATTCTGAATTTATTTTTTCAAGGATTGACTATGATGACTGCTTATGTACCACTTTCCAATTATTGTTTGGACAACTTACCTCCAGACATGGAGAGGAATCATTTTATTTGGCATCAATATATAGAAGACCTGATCCTGGCTCAGTAAAGGAAGAATTATTTATCAGTGAATTTTTGCATTTTTTAGAGGGTAACTCGAATAAGAAAATTTTAATTGCTGGCGATTTTAATATTGATATATCAAATGATCCTTATCGACAAAAAATCTCGGATGATTACAGGGATATTCTTGTTGAGAAGGGGTATATTTTATTTACGAATTCGCCGACTAGAGTGACCTCGCATTCCAAATCTATTATTGATCATATATCCCATAATCTTGGAGACATTAGAACAGAGACTACTATTCATCATATTTCGATTAGTGACCACTTCGGTATTTCCTGTCTTCTATTTGATGACAAATTTGATATACATAAAATTCCAGACGTATATAATAATGGTTTAACTAAACTTGATTCATCCGTTGTTTTAATTGATAGGAATGCTTTAATAAAGGGAATAATTGATTATGATTGGTCAGACTTCCTATTGTCCATGGATCCCGTAACTACTCTGGACCTTTTTTATAGTACATACGGTGAAATTGTAAAATCTGCAGAAAAAGTTATACAATGTGGTAAAAGAAAGGATAAATCCTGGATGACGGGGAGTTTGAGAATATTATTAATTAAGAGAGACATCCTCACCAGATTGGCTAAACGATTCCCTTGTAGATTGAGATTGGTTGAGTATGCTCACCATTTTAGAAATCAAACCAACAAAAAAATTAAGAAAGCTCGTGCAAAGTTTTTTGCTGATTTAATAATTAATAGTAAATCTTCGCGTCATCAATGGGACTATATTAAAAAACTTTGTAAAGGAGAAAGTTCGGACACTTTTAAGAAGTAT
Source organism: Melogona broelemanni (assembly GCA_033995665.1). Taxonomy (NCBI): domain Eukaryota; kingdom Metazoa; phylum Arthropoda; class Diplopoda; order Chordeumatida; family Chordeumatidae; genus Melogona; species Melogona broelemanni. The sequence continues at coordinate 5,690 of JAUJYS010004997.1, forward strand.
CCATTGAAACTTATCGATGGTTCCGGCCCCGAAACTCCAAATTTTGATTTTCATATTCTCAACGAATTGGGTTATTATTTTTCAATGGTGGGCCCTAACTCTACCAGTAATTGTAACATTAAAACGGACTTTTTTGTAGAAAATCCCAAAAGAGAATATAATCGAAATGTTTATTCAATTGGGATTTGTGATTCTGATGATATCTTCAGGATCTTAAATTGTATTAATAAGAAAAAGGGTCCAGGCCCTGATAACATTGCTATGAGTATACTCGTGGAGAGTCGAGTAGCTATGTCAGTGATCCTGTCACATTTGTTTGGTACTTTTATAAGGAACTCTACAATACCTCCCAGGTTTAAAGAAGCTATAATTGTTCCTATCTTTAAAGGCGGCAATATTAATGAGCATAAAAACTATAGACCTATATCCATTCTAAATTCTATTCATAAAGTTTTCGAGTTATATATAAAGAGATCACTTGACGTATTTATTAATCGAAGTGCAATCATTGACAGTAGACAACACGGTTTTCAGAGAGGGAAAAACATACAGGGGGCTCTCTATAAATTTATCTCGACGACGAGAAATTACCTTGACAAGTATATGTGGAAGACGGCCGCATTCTTTCTCGATATCGCCAAGGCTTTTGATTGTTGCGATCATCAAATGTTGATTTCTAAACTGACCAAATATGGATTTGATTCCAATTCAACAGAGTTGATGTACAGTTACCTCAGCGATCGTTCTTTTAGAGTTAAAATGGGCAACCTTAAGGGTAAGGAATTTGAATTAAAATGCGGGGTCCCTCAAGGCTCCATTTTGGGACCTACATTGTTTCTTATTTATATTAACGATTTGTTTAATACTTCACTGGAGGGAGAACTTTTTGGATTCGCAGACGATACTGCATATCTGGTCAAGGCTGGGGATGTGGACGAATTGACAGCAGTAATGCAGAATGATATCAATAAGGTTGCAAAATGGTTTGACTATAATGGTTTAAGAATTAATACTGAGAAAACAAAGACAATGTTCTTTGGTTATAGAATTCTACATAATCTTAAAATTAGATTAAATGGTAATATTATAGAGAATGTTGATAGTATTAAATATCTAGGATATATTATTTCAAAAGATCTTACGTGTCAAGAATATATTAACCAATTGTGTTCAAATCTTCGTGGCTCAATAGCGATGATTAAAAGGGCTTCTCCTTTTCTAGCCGAAAAATTCCGTATCCAACTTTACAATTCCCTTTTTATTTCACATATTGATATCTTTATAGTATTTTGGGGATCTTGTTATGATTCCCAAATTCAAAGAATACGACGATTGCAAAATTCGTGTTTGAGAATAATTACAAATACAAGTAGAGATCAACATAGAATTAACGGATCACTGGCGCTCTTTAAAAAAATTAATGCTCCACAGCTTATAAAAATTTATAAGAAAAATTTGTTATTGATGGGTAATGGTAAGGTTAGTGAATTTAAATTTACTAGACTGAGAGTCCTTATGGACGATAACGATAATTATACATATGGTTATAAATTACCAGATAGAGCAAAAAAGCAATCCTTTAGATCGCCTAGTGACCAAATAATTATTGTCTCTAATCAATTGCAGATAAGATTGGACGAACTTAAAAGAAATCGTTTTAGAACTAGATTGAAAACAGAATTTAAATTTCTCTTTGATGCGACTGATCCCCATCTTAAATTTATTCCTGAATTGGGTATTACACCTATTTCGGGAATTTGGCCACCTTACATTCCTATAGCTAACTACGCCTACATCGATAGTGATTGATCGATAACTACAATAATTATTTATTTTAAACACTTACATTCTTGTCCTTGTTTGTCTCGTGGTCATCGGTGTTTTCTGTATTTTTCTTCTGTTTCTTCTCAGGTGTCATTTCTTGGGAACACAGGTATTCCTCGAGGAGATTCTGATTCTTTTGATTTCGCTGTCCTTGTCTCCGTGTAAAGTTCTTTGTTGGTGATTTATGTTTTCCGGTGCTGTCAGGTTCTTTATTATGGATTCTTTGCGATACTTTTATTGATGGCTTGTTGGTTTGACTCCGCTTCCTGATTTGTGTATTTGATTTTATTTAGAATTGCTGGCGCCGGACCCTAATATTTGAATATAAATTATGGGATAGACGTAACTATTATCCTGGCAATATTCAATGGTTTCTTTATTTCAATTTTTCCTTTTCTTAACAACAACTTTGGACGATTTCCGATTTGATTTATAATAATTTGCTTTTTGTTTTGTATTTGATAAATACTAGATCTTGCAGGTTCGCGTTCTCCGGGTGAGGGACTGCTTCCGATGGGATTAGATCGAGTCCATGGACTTTTGTCCTTAGTTTGGATGAAGCACTATTGGTTGGTCCTCGGTGCGAGTGGAGTTGTCTGTTATTAAGCGATTTCTTCTATTCGATGCCCTGTCTTTATGGGTCAGACCAATGGCTGAATGTGGATGCATTCATGGCATGCCTTGTTATCCTTGGCCATCGGGAAATATTGACATTTGGGATTAAGGGAAAATAAACGGTGCCCATGTACGACGAATCTTGTTATCCTTGAATTCAATGCTGAGTATCCTGTTTTGTTACGCAAGCTTATGTTTTATGATTTACTATACTCGCACCGATTGATCGTACTGCTTGGTGATATGCCATAACGTTGAACTGTAACTGAAGGGTTATTGACTTAATGCGGATTTCGGTCTTCTTCCGGTTGGTTGTAGTTCCGTGGGATCGTCCGCGGTTATGTTTGACTGACTGATTCTTGTCGGAATTCGGGATTCGCGATTGGGAGGGCGATATTGGTTTGATGCTAATCCCAGGACAGGGATTTGTTGGGGTGTATTAAATCGAGTGGTAATTGGTGGAGTTGGATTGATTGATACGTGGTGTTATTATTATTAAGATTTGGTCTTGGAGTCATGCCTACAAATTTGTCATCTTTTTGTTTTGTTTTTCTTGGTTTTTGTTTTCCTTTTTGTTTTGTTTTTCTTCTGTTTTCTTTGTGTTTTTCTCCATTCAGGTATTTATGTGTTTTCCCAATCGTCATTAAATGCAATATATGTTAAATATAATTTAGATAACGATTTACCTCTGCTGAATCCGAATGGAATATTTATTTGGGTTAATTAACTGTGTTTTCAGTGGTGAGACTTATTGGATTGTCATTTTTGCTCTTCTCTGATTCTAGTTTGTGATGATTGAGTTTGTTGATCGGTTCTCCGATAAACCTGATAAACGGGATCTACAATCAATTACAGTTACATAGCAATAAGAGTGAAAATTGGTTGTTATGTGGATCTTTTATTTGATATGATTCAATTATGATTTACGATTTATGTTTGTCTTTGTGATTATTATTGTGGTGTTTTACTTCATGCACATTATGATCTCTTATTTCGGATTCAAACAGATGAGAAACGGGTTTCTGACGTTCTTCCTTTTTTTTCCCCGATAAACGGGTTCGTGATAGTAGTTATGTTTGAACTGTCCATATTTTTATTTCTTTTTATTTCTTTTTATTTTTCTTTTATATTGCTACTCCCGATAAACGGGTTCTCCTACTTTTGAATATGATCCATTGCTTGCGCTGCTCTATAATATGTATGCCTGACTGTTCATTGATTCGCTTTGGTTGCATTTTGTTTTTGACTAAGTCTCAGAAATATGAAAACTCTCGTTTACTGTTGTTTTGCTGGTACATCTCACCAAACATATTCTCTAATTCATTTATTTCTTCGTTTTGTTGTAACGATATCGTTATATTTTTCTTTAAAATATTGTTCTTTGAGTTTTCTAAATTTCCCGTCCGACAAGATTAAAATTTTATGGCGATTGTCCCTATCTCTCAACCTTATTTAAGGTGGGGAGATAGGGGCATAGGTGAGGGATCATAAATCCCTCAGGAATGAGGAGGTTTTTCTTTCCTCCTTCATTTCCATATCCAATCCCTTTCCCTTTTTTCCCCCTTTTCTTTTCCCACCAGCCCTCTTAGCCTAGATTTAGGTCTGGGCTCAGGGCTGGTGTATTCCCCCCCATTTTTCCCATGGGGGGTGACGACGATGATCTTTGTATTGTCGTCATACCCGAACCCGAACCCGAAAGAGGCAATTTGTCAAGAGCACGTACGTATCTGGCCAGCTACTCTTCAGAAAAAAATGTCGCAGTTCGGGTATCTAAATGCACACACGTCAAACCTGAAAAACCCGTGGAATACCTGTTCGCAATCGCTGAACGCTTGTTGTCCAACAATATATTTTTCGCCGAACCTAAATTAACAGCGATGGCGAAACTAGCCGATAGTACAATCTACGTCCTTCGTTAATCGCCTGTCACAAACCCCGTCGCTGTCCGAAAAAGCGGCCGCGAAGCGCGAGTGTGGTTAGACCCTGCTCGCCCGTCCCACGCGTATAATAATGGTCAGTGTTAGTGGAACAGGTTCTATTTTATGAGGAACTTAGGAACGCCTAAGTTATTTTTCCTAGAAACAGTTTGATTTTGGTGCAAAATTATTAATATGCGTTTGGTCGTCGTGGGAGTTTCTATAGTGATGCATCGTTATCAACCAGTTCTTTTATAAGGAAAAATAGAAGTAGTATTTAACCTTTAGTTTACCGCGGCATACTGAGTTCATTCTTTTCCTCTTAGGAAGGAACTCTAGGAACGATTTAGTTCCTTTTTTTAGGAACTGAAACGGAGGTTCCTTTACTGAATATATGTTTCCTTTTGTCATAACTTTCAATTTACTACGAGTACAATTTTGAATTTTCCAAAGTGTGTCCGCAAATTGGCAATTAGTTCCCGCAAATGTCCATTTGGTATAATGAACGTAATCACATATCTTTTATCAACATTACACCATTCGACATCCCATTTTAAATAAGTTTTAATGTTTTAATTAATAGTGCGGCCTCCGTGGTTCAGTGGCTATGGTCATTGACTACAAAGCGGGTGGTCCCGGGTTCGATTCCCGTCGCAGGCTTTCGTTTATTCGATTCTGTGGTACTTAAATGTGCCCCTCATATATCGCCGCAGCGACGCGAGGGGTAAAAATCGAAGAAACGGAAAAGGAACGGAAAAGATCCAGGTTTCTTCTGAAAGGGAACTTTTGTGTAGGAACTGGAGCTGGTTCCCTTTCGTCATAGGAGGAACTGGAGCTGGAACGGGTTCCTTTTCAAAAGGAACGAACCCAACACTGTCCACCTGTCAACCGTCCCGCGCGTATCATAACTGTGCGGGGGCGTCATGGTGGCGGCGGTGGTGGTGGGAGGAAAGGGGCGTGACGTTTTGTTTTCATCGAGGCACACCGACACCATCAGGGTCAGACGAGGACAAGACGCCGCGGGTAGGATGGAGGCAGAGAAGGAGGCGTGACACGCTTCGGGGACATCGGCCACACCGGAAAAAAATAGATATATCCAGACCAAAATGCACAATCGTACTCGCACACATTGCGGGCGGCCAGAGGTTTGCGCACTTCGTCGGATACATTCCGTGAAAATATGTCTGAAGTTGACGACAAATAATTTGACCAAACAAGAAATTAATTTTTTTTTGTTGTTATTACTATTTTCTAATACGTACTGTAGTGGGAAAAATTATTATCTCAATATGAGGCGGAAAATTCTAAAGCTTAGATTGGAACGCTACAAACTAAAGGCGGTATTTCACTAGGCGAATAATCGCGGCGA
>JAUJYS010004998.1:0-11413 GCA_033995665.1 Melogona broelemanni
ATCGGGTGTTTAAATAGGATAATTAACCACCGGATTTCCATCATTTGGGGAACAGGGAGTCACAGTGGACACGAAGAGGGCCAACCCTGTAAGCCTCACAAAAACTAATCTAGGAAAGGGGGTTCAGCAACATTTTCCTCACATGAATTGACCCTCCATTTGGAACATTGTCGGAAGAAAACCCTTTTCTGTGGAATTGAGAGATACAAGTTAAGCTGCACTTTGCTTCAATTCCTATCCTCCCAAATGTGCCAAGAATAAATTGGGAAAGACATACTTGATGGAGATTTGGCTACAATCCCATCCAGAGACTTTAATCCCGAAAATATTATGTTCAGAAGCTAAATAAAAGCAGTAAATTTTGGTTGGGTCAAACAACTTTGAAAGGAACGAAATAAATGGTTAAATTCAAGCTTCTATAAATATACTTAAATAAATTAAACAGTATATTAGTCTCTGCCTCTGGAAGTATTGTGCCCACTCTTCAGTTACTTAAAACAAACTAGTCTAAATATTTATTAAGCAAGATAAAATCAAAATCATAAACCAAACATAATTTACAGCCATTTAATATTGCAATAGAAAGATAATTATAAAGGTAAAGAAGGGACTTTCACAATAGTGCCCTAACCAATGGATATAGGCACAAATCACATTTTCCAAATAAAATAATAAAATATATTAAAAAGTGAAGAAGGGGCGAATATTACACAAACATACGCGGTAGATAATCGTATGCTCGTCCACGTAGTTGCAGGTTGTGCTCGCCGGAAGAGTGGTGCAGAGGTGGTGGGCACGTCGGCGAATCCAGTACCCTCCCCCACCTCGCCCCCCCTTAAAGGTGCGCCACCGGGGCCACCGCACTGAATGGGCGCCATCGCCATTTCTATAGTTGGCGCCGTAAGTGTCGCGCGCTCCGGTCGTAAATAAATAATCGGCGGGGCACCACGCGGTGACTTGGAGCGCTCCGGTGTTAAAAGCCCCGCTCCACCAATTCAACAACTGAGGCGACTGTCAATCAAGCGACAATATGGGTTTTTGTTGTTGGTGGTGGAAAACGCGTGTGCGGGCGCTCCGCTGAATTGTAGCGATTTGCGAGGGACCGATCGATCGCGAGCGCATCTCATCCCCAGACCCGATACCCGCCTCAACCGGATCATTTTATTTTAAAGGGTTTTGAAAACGCAATCGCAATGTTCTATTTTAGAGCATTCATCGAGATACTATACCATAGACATCGCTATGGCGATAGAACATTTTAATTGCTGCTTAAAGGAAGAGTGCAACTCGTCCTAACCCATATGGAAAAACTGACAGACTTGAGGTGCGACGACCTCGAATTCGATTCCCGACTCGTAATTTCTCTTATTATTCAATCCCGAAAATGTGCTGCTCTACACAAAAATAGTCACTCGCTAAAATGTTACAGAAACTCTCGATGTGCTTCTGCAGTACGTTTGTAAAGAAAGATAAGTTCAATTGTGTCTAAGGCTGAAAGATTTGAAATGGAGACGTTGCTGGTAATGGGAATCTTAGGGGATATGAAAACACGCACGTTGCAAAATAATATTATAACCAAAACAAATTGAACCAACGTTTTCAATTATTCAGTGTAATTTTTGTATTTTTAAGGGAAGGATTACACGATAGAGCCTTTCGCCTTTTGTAGAACAGAAAGCCAATTTGTTTTGCAGCGTGTAGAGTTTACACAAAACAAATTGGCTTTCTGTTCTACAAAAGGCGACAGGCTCCATCATGTAACCCTTCTCTTAAAAATGCAAAACTATCATGCAGCCAATTCTGGTCATTTCCCCTATGTTACAATGCATGAACCCAATCTCGATGAACACCCAATAGTTAAACCCAGGGTCTACGGAACACCCAAGGGTGAAATGGGGTCAACCTTGGCATGCCGGTGAAAAGCGTTCGATTCAATAAATGTGTACGCAGTCACGCTAGACCAGTTTGGGTCCTCATACAATCGCCAGTTGGTTTTTCACGTCCACCTATTCAAAAAATATATATATATATTCCCTCTCCAAACAAGAGCACAAAAAATAACGGATAACAAGAGTTCAAAAATTGCAAAGGCCTCCTCTCGATCGAAATAGTCCAAACGCATCTGATCTTTGAGGGCTATTAAAGAGCAGCTGCAGCGTTGTATACGCCCGTTCCATGCGCGCTGGCGTTATCACAAAAAAAAACAACGAAGATTGATATTTAAGCGACGAAACATCGAAACCTTTCGAATGCAACGATGAAACCAAGGACGTATTGGGGGATGAAGACGAAAATCTTTGAAATGATCGTCAATTCAGAGAGTACCATGCCCGTGATTGTTGAGGGTTCAATTCCCAACAGAAACCACCGGAATTTTTTGCGCGATTAAAATGTCGTGCCTTTCTTCGGAATCGTCAAGCCACGAGCTCCACGTCTGTGAGAACCTAACTAAGTCTAAGTCACAAGTCTTGGCTAGGCCAAAATGAAAATGACAAGGTCCGCCCCCTGGGAGGCTTTGGAACGAATGTTTCGGAAATATTCCTCAACAAACAGAGAAAAAAAGCAAAAAAAATAATTTTAATTACAACGACATATTGTTGTCGCACCTGTTGTCGCACCTACTGTAGCTTGTTAGTGAAAATAACACTAACATATAATTTAACTTGAAAGCTATAGAGACGCCATCAATTGATGATCACATAATGACCACCTTGGCATTGCCACCAAATGATGAACTTCAATTCGGAAAAAGAGGACAGATGAACAGGAGGGAGGTTTATCTTTAGAAAGTGTTGGCGCGTCGTCGTCGAGTATAATTGGAAAGTAGCCTTCCCAAGTTCCATCGCCATCGCAATTCGGTCCCCCACCCGTAACAATAATAATTATGGCGCGAACAAATAAACATCCCGGCCGATTAACTTGGAAACATTATAATAATTACGATGAAGAGGGGGAGGGGGGGCTCTCTGGAGCCGCATGCGGCGCAGGCAGACAGGACGTACATATGTTTAAACATATATCGACCCGGGGCTTGCGCGCACAGCACATCGCACGAGAAAGCAAAAGCGCGCAGCACGGCACCGTGAGACGGATCACGTTTAGTTAATTTACATAAAACATTTTTTTTTACATCATCGTCACTGTAGTGAATATCACTACGGGAAATTTGGTACTCATCGTGTTGCTATGGCAATACATGAGGAGCAATACGTATTAAAACAGTACCCTAGGATCGAATAAACGAGAGCCCGCGCCTAAAATCGAACACGGAATTGCCACACCGCCTGGCCGCCACTGCCGGTTGGGCTACGTCGAGTCGCCTAAATACATGTACACTTAACGTCCTAAAATTCAATATGTAGACGAGGGTCTAATGAAGACATAGGCGCGCGCGCGCATTCGAAATACAAAATTGGAATAGCACCTTATTATGGTTATTAAGGTTATTAGCAGCAATCGAGCGCCGGCATGCCACTGTTGGTGCACATAGTCACTCACACACAGCTACACCAAAATTTGTAGCAAAAGCGAGTAAATACCAAACTGTGAAAGTAACATCAAAAGTACAGGGTGAGATGGGTTCACTGCAGCAGCATCGATCAACTCCTGAGACCCCACTTACTCGTACTTATACCTCGATATAACGTATGATTAAGACAGGCGTCGATAACGTCGCTTCTGATAAAAATATTATCGATGAAAATTTAAACTGTCCGACTACAAATTGAATTTAAAAATACGCAAATTGCAACCTGAGGATTGCATTTTGAAACTAATTGCTGATGACAATTCAATTGTAGCTAGTAGTTTCCAGCCAAATGACAAAATAACATTCGCCTAGTGGAGTTCAAGCGTAAGCTTCCAATATCGTAACCATGTGCGGAAAACATTTGGCTAGATGAATTACTATACTAACGACTACCGTTGAATATTATATTTCTAGAAAAACAAAAAAAACAATGCGTAAATTAATACATGTTTCGCAGAATTTTATTTGTAGCATCATTCTCATTACTTTTTGTAGTAATGCTCTGAAACCATGTCACGACGAATATTATATAATGGACTCGGAAATTCACGGAACGGGCATTAACGAGCATATTTAATTGGGCAGCCTCACTACAAACCCATCATACATATTGCACTTGTATACGAGTTGCATTTGCTATCCTCGCGTTTTAGATAAACTCGCGATTTTAATTCTAGTTCAGATTGTTTGAATGCGTAAACAGGCGCAGTTCAGTTATACAAATTTAATCTTGTTCCAGAGAAAACATAAAAAGCCACGCAAACGCAAATATGACAAACATAACGAATTAATTATTAACATCAAGAGTTCCCCAGTCAGATAAAGTAGCCGTAGCTTCAACGAACAACCAAACTAGGAGAAATGACAGCGCAGTGTAGTTGGATGGCAAAAAAGCTCGTAAAAAAAAGATAAACTTTTGTAGGCTGTGAGCACTAAACAACAGCGTATACAACGACTCCTTGTTTAGCATACAGTCTCGCCAACGGACTCCCATGGAAACACATAGTAGATTCAGTCGCAACGCTAGCTGGCGAGCTGGGCTTATTGAGTATCGCCACGGTGGTGGACGTCACACTCATCATTCATTCATACTGCGCGACAGTCTCGGCGAAGGCGGACGAGTCGCCGCTTTTTTATGGCGCCCGGGGGAGACGGTGTAATTGCCGCCCTCGTCACTTTACTACGCTTGTTAATGACGTCGACGAACGAATTCGCCATCGTCGTTGAGAGGAAAGGTGCTCGGGCGTTGGTTGCGTTAAGCCACCGTGCGAAACTAAAACGTTAACTGAGATACCAGGCGGTCTACCGGCGACCAAACGACGTTAGACTAGACGGGCTATTGACGTCACGAACGAAAGATTAGAAAAATTCAATTTGAATCGGCTTTGTGGGGGCACGATACTTTAATGGATTTTTGAAAGGAAAATCCCGAAACTATTTTTATTATCGTCTCGCATCTTCCCCGAAACCCAAATAATAAAACCATGTTTAAAAATAAATTGCCATTAAAAACTTCTCAATCTTAAGTATCGCCCCAATTGTTCTGTAAATCTTTGTTCCTGTTTATGACATCTAAAATAAAAATGCTCATATTGATCGAGACAAAAAAATGAAAATAAGGTACACGTATAACCAGCACATTTTTTTTTTTAGTTTGACAATCGCTGCTCGTTATCACTGAAGTGAGTATTCCTACAGGAAATGCTGTACCCCTCTAAATCGCCTCGTAACAGCATTTTCTGCAGGACCTCGAGATCGAATAAACAAAGCCCGAGCAGGGATACGAATCCGGGATCGCCGCACACATGGCGGATGCTCTACCGCTGAGCAAAATTTCGTAGACCGCTACCATTTTTTTTACTGAAGGCGAAAATGGTTGATTCCAGTCAAGAATCTCGACTAGACCTCAAAGCATCAGAGTAAACCCCACATAAGATACAGTAAGTCCAATGCATTGAGCTCCAACATCTGCTCACGAAAATTGCGCAATTTAGCCAGCTGCGGCCTCCACACATGGCCAGTGGCACATCCACATGGTTGGAGATGATTCCAAGAAAGAAGAAAAAAAAAACCGCCATTATTGACACGTCTAGACAAAAGATAATGAAATCCGAAAGGCTCACGACTTCCTTATCGACGAATCGACAGACCTACGTGACACAGCGACAAAAACGACACATACGGGGTGTGTGTGTGGGGGGTGGGGGGTGGAGTCGTATCGTATAATCACGGACCAGACGCGACGGCTATTGCGATCATTGTACCGTAACGTGTATCCTAAAATAGAGGAACGTCAACACAAAATAGAGTAACAAATGTAGGGTAACCAGCGAGGTAGGAAAGCCCGAGGTAGGAATACATGTTACATAAATCAGATGTTACTTCAACGTCTGAAACTCTGAGCTAGTGTAATCGTAATAACTTGTTCGGCCTATTTGAAGGCATGCTTATTTTTTGTTATTGAGACTTGTCATTGCTTAGTCAATTAAGGATCAAATCTATGATGCGACTTTCACGGTTCGATACCCGGTCGGAGTAACAATGCGAACAAATGAAAATTGATATTCCATCTGCATACGCGGATTTTCGGAGACCTATTGTGGTGCGCCTGAAAAAACCTTTTATCTGTATTTTAATGTATTATTAATGTACATTAGACACAAAAGAAAGATGAGGCCTGTTGTTAGCTTTGTTAGTAGGCGTCTAGGTATTTTCTATTTTCAATTTTAGAGATTCCGGACTTCTAAAGTAAAAGTTTCAAACGCGCAAATCTCTTGGAAACGAAGTTGGAAACGAAAAGAAAAAAACAAAAACTTGGAAACTCTACTTAGAAAAAAAAAACCCTAACACAATTTCCGGTCACGAGGCAACTGATGCGCCAAACAAATATAATTTGACACCGTTTAATTTCGAAAAGTGTTGTGCGCCCGCTCCGGTTCAGCGAGCACTCTGAGAAAAGTCGAGACTCAACCCATAACGATTACGACGAGCCTCGCTAACGCGAGTTGGCATATGCATCGGTAACTTTATTTCACCTCCAGTAGGCTTTTAAATAGATTGACTGAAACCGTGCATTCGCTACATAAGGTCGTTCCCCCGTCCGTAATTAAACTAAAACGCCGAAGCGCCAAAAGTAAACACATCAATATTATTGGGGTTTGGCGAGACGGGACGAGCAACTGCGGCCGCTAACTACGCTCCCAGAACCGAAGCAATACGTTTTACAAACCCTCGCTCAGCAGAGCCAATGAAGTGTTATGCGGGTAAGCCAATGAACGAAAGCTCCCCATTTTGACAACCGCTGCCTATGGAGTGCTATACGGGGAAGCTAATGAACGAAAGCTCCCCATTTTGACAACCGCTACCTATAGAGTGTTATACAGGGAAGCTAATGAACGAAGGATACCCATTTTGACACCAGCTACATGTACGGCGACAATGCTACAGTATTTTTGACATTGAAAAAGAAGACATACACAAGCAAATATGGAGATTAAGAAAAAATGAGGTTTATTCCTTAGAAATTGTAAAAATTCAAAATTCAAACGAGAAAATAAATAACTGAAACTACATTTATTTCCTAACCCAATTCTAGATGTTATTGTAGTTAGTCCTATTGAAAAGTAAGGTTATAACATTTTACACATCACAAAAGATGGTCAGATATGAAAAAAAATAGTTAGGCATAAACGTGAAATTTAGGCAGTAAAATCCGTCAAATCAAAAACAAGAATTGTAAACAAAATGAGAAAAACAAAAAATAAGTTAAACGACAAGGGCAAATATTATTTTAAGACACCTGTTTTTAAGCTATATGAGATAATCAGTAGTTAAGCCCGATTCAGTGAACTCACCCGCGCATCACCAAAGAATCTCATAATCCAAAAAGAAACTTTTCCGCCTCCAATATAATAAACCAGCTAGTTATTACGCAATCCCATCACAACTAACAGCCGCTATTAACTTATAATCCTTCGCACTACTCGTATAAAAATGTAATTTCGCTCCACTAACCAGAAGTGAGATGAGGGGGAAAAAAACAGTTATCCCAACTGCAGTATATGGAAGAGCCGACCTTAATCTGCCGGTGATTTTCTGCTGCTCGCCCCGTGGCAGCGGATAGTTTTCCCCACCACAATATTGGCAACAAAATTGTTCGAAATAGGCCTACTGGGGAGAGAGGATGCAGTTTGAAGAGCCGAGTTTGTGCCGACGACATCAACTACTACACGTAGTTTTGCTACACTCAAGTAAAGCGATTGGCTGTGGGAGCGCAGGCACTTACGGGATATAGGAGTTTCGTCCGTCGCTTCCATACTTGTCAGAAAAATTCACACACACTTCCCCCACCCTCCATAAACGAGACCAACTGTTTGTTGTTGGTGAACACATAGACCCAGAGAAACGGATAGAAATATCCTTGGAAACGAGCCCAGAACTGTAGTTTGCGTGTGTGATATGGCGATAGGCGAGCGCCAAGCAGACTGCCCCCTCTCCTCTAGACGCCTCCGCTAAAGCCAAAAATGCCGCGTAACGTACGCACATAAAACAGGGCCTCTTTCATTCCCTGGCTCAACGACACTTCAACGCTAAAAAAATATGGCACCGTTGTACGTATACCGATATTACAATTCGTGTGTGAAGGACCCTAGACATACCGGGCGAAAAATTTCGCGGACCAAAAAAATACTTATGCGCGGTCGTATGCTGCTGCCGAGACAGTAGTCTCGAAACTGGGCGGTGATGGAAAACATAAATTTGGTGATGCTGAGCTGTGGCAATACGAGTGCTGCAGTATCCAAATGATTGAAGCAACATAAGAGAAAGGGGCATTTGTTGCATTCATATTTGGTATCGGTAGTTAACGCACCCGCTCGATGATAAAAGCTGCACGCTGGCGATTTCAAAATCACGTGCCGTGGAGCCCGAGCAAGGTAATAATTCCATAGATAAATGCTCAATAGTGTAAAGCTATAACTTTCCAATCCTTTTCACACATTGGAAACATGTATTTCAATGATTTCGACAAATATTTTTTTTACAAATGAAGCAGATAAAGCCACAATGGTATAGATATTTTATTTTACAATTTTTTAGTTTAAGTACAAAAATGCAATCTACATATGCCAAACAAAAGACGGAATTTAAACTTAATTAAGCAGATAAGGCCACAATGATATAGATATTTTATTTTACAATTTTTTAGTTAAAGTACAAAAATGCAATCTACGTATGCCAAACAAAAGACGAAATTTAAACTTAACCAAAACGCCTATACACCTTTGTCACTAGGCAAAAGTGTCTAAAAGCCACAGATGTACGTTCCGTACAAGGATGAAATTCAATAATAACCGCATGTTTCTCAGTTCGACGAAATTGACTGCGGCATTCACAGAGCCTTTGATAACTTCAAACGTCCCAACATTTATGAACCAGATGGCGCCGCCAGTTCTGCCGCGCCAGGCCTATAGCGTCACAGTCACACAAGAGGCGGAAGACGACCAAGCCATAAGTATTGCGAATTGGCTCGACCATCACGGCAGCAGTGGACGGGTAAGAGACAGGCAGGCGCGCTCGCTGTATACGTCAGTCCCGCTTGTAGCGAGAAGCAATAATAGCCTAAATCCTATTCCCGTTATAGTCCGCGGGGAAATACCTGGGACGCGGCCGTAAGGGGATGATGGGATGGATTGGACTCGGTGATGCCGGGAAAAGGGGGAGGAGGGAGAGAGCGGGAAAGAATGGTAGGAGATTTGATCGTTGCATGTATATGCAGTATAACACAAACCAGCAGATTTGTTTTAAATCGGATTAACGGCTGAACGGACTCGGGCAATACAGTAGTGCTAAGTAGCCTTCGTCGAGCATTTGTGCCGAGAACGCATTATCGTTATAGGGGAGTTGGATGACGGGGGGGGGGATCGCGCCTAACATACGAGTATATACCGGGATCGACTGCATTAAAAATGCACGTCGGGGCGAGGCGCGCCCCCCGGAACTCTGAATATCAAAAATGTATACGAATGTGAAATATTTATCATCCAAAAATGTTGTAAGTAAAACCTTTATCGAAGAGGGGATATCAGGGTAAGATCCCCAAACGCTAGAGGGAGCTTTACCGAGGTATTCGGACGATGATAGAGTATTAGTAGTGGGGATAATTAGTTTCGAAACGCCGCTGGGCGACTCGGGAGGTCTTAACACGTTTTGAAGCACCAGGCGGATCGCGCGCTACGTTTGCTTTTCACCAACCACTGAATTTTATTTAAAAAAAAAAACATTTTACATTTCAAATTGTTAATTTGGCTTAGCCGCACGGTACCTCTTTGAGAGCAATACACCACCGCCCATCACCAAATTAAATGATGAGTCAAAAATAATTACATCCTAAGCATTTGATTTTCTAAGGGTCACTTCAAATTCTAAGGAAAAATAAAATAATTGAATGTATACTTTTGATAAGCATTTCCGCCAACACATACACATATACAAATACAAAATATAAGGTTATTGAAACTTTATAAAAAAAAAATACTCGTAAAATTGTAGAGATATAAAAATTATATCAGTGGTTGTTAATGTAAGAAACATACAGTAATAATAAATCACCTGAAACAAAAATCGTTCAGTTGGAATTTAGACAACGCCAAAAGTATAAAAATAAAAAATTAGACAATTTCGAATTGTTCTCAACACTCGTCTTGAAAGTGAAATTAATCTTCGGCGTTATCGTCACAACTGGCATCCATGCGCAGAGCAAAAGTTGAAACGAACGAAATATGGCCAGGCCGCTTACACGTACATCAACGTCCGTCAACCCCTCCGTTCGCCCTGGCGCGCGCGCGCGTCCTCGCCAACGAACGCCACGGTTATCGACTCTCTCTTTGCCAACATATTGGTCGCACGCCGATGACCATACGCCATAACCGGCCGAACGCAGTCCATCGCCACCCATTCTATATACGCAGTAGATATACACACACACACACGTCTATAGGCGAACGAGCGCGTACGTCACCGTTTATCGGTGTTGGCAATCTCGGACGGTCGATCGCCAAATATCGGCCAGGTGAAGAAAGGGCAAGTGCCGGACGCGGGCTTATAAAGCAAGCCATGCCGCATCCTCCCGAGATCAAGCAACCCTCGACAACGTTCACTCATCCTGTGTCATGAAACTTTTGGTCAACCAACAAAAGATACCCTTTTCAAGATAGCATATTAAAATCGATAATTAAAGTTGCTGGTCCATCCTCAAGTAGTGTTAATATTTTCATAAATGTTCGACCAAAATCGAAGCGCTAACAGAACCACAAAAAAATTGCGCCCAATTGCAATAACTAATATTCGCTTCGTCTGGTACTACTCGGCGTCGCCCATTTGTTGTTGAGATTGACTGTGATCCCCGGTTCGATTCTCGGCTCGGGCTCTCATTTATTTCGTCCGGGATACTGGTGAAAATAAGACCATCAGACAATGTCACATCCACATAATCCCCCTGTAGTGCTATTCGCTGCAGTGACAGTAAAAAAAGAGTGAGAAATCATCATCATTAAATTGAAACATCAAAGAATGCTTATTAGTTGTTAAGATGAATGTCTTCTACTTTACAGCGGGTGTCCGGTTAGCGCCGAGACAGACTACTGGCATTTAAAAATTATTAAACACAGTAAAAAAACTTGTGATGCCCGAAAAGCAGCAACACGCCCACTGAAACTGAATTTAGAACAAACACACAATGTATTATTTTTTGTTTTTCTCTAAATATTAAATATTTTAGGAAACCATCAATGCACAAATGGATTCGCCTTTGTGCGATTATATAATTGAACAAGTATATATTGATATTTTCGACTGTTGAGGGACATGCCTGCAGTCGTCTATATT
>JAUJYS010004999.1:0-11410 GCA_033995665.1 Melogona broelemanni
TGGACTTCAAACCTGTGGTAAGCAGACAACTTAACTACTCTGGTTCAGACTTGTTAGGCATTTTGGGGGCTTAGTGTCAACCTAGGGCTACAAGTTAGGGCTACTGCGGTTAGTTTTGCGCCACTGGGAATTTCTACCACCATCATCTGGATCATCATTGGAAGACAGTTGGACCACAGTTTGAACATTCAGGACCTGCTCTCTACAGTTTGGAGGTGTCTGTTGGTACACAATCTTTGGATTTGGTGTATAGCAGGGCAGCATCAACGTCGTCTACGGCATCAAGGGGCGGCGTCAATAAAGTTTTCTAGCATCATTTAGAAATAGGATCTGCATCACCTTTTCAGTTAGGAACATGTAGCTTTGGTTTTTATTAATTCTCAGCAATTCGACAGTTATTAATAAAGCCTTGAGCCTGCATTTTTGTTCATTCTAACGTTTAGATTTCTGCATGTAATTTAAATTCTTTTAATTAATTTTCTGGAATTTAAATTTAATTGTTAGATTTAAATTTGCAGTTCCATCATTATTTCTTGAAGCATTAGAATAATTTAAACTTTAACGTAACTAACTTCTCCACATCTCTTGCAATTTTTAAAAGGAACTTTAGGGCATTGAGTAACTTTTATCTCATTTTCATTAATCAAAGGATAGTTTTAATTTAAATTTAATTTGTTTAATTGAACTTTCATTTAAATCGACATTAATTTAAAGATGACTAATTAGGCTTTGAGGTTCGGCAGCATAGACATTTGTTAGCATTTCAGGAAGCGCGCATCTCGATTGTTTGGAAGACTTCTCCTCATCTACAACTACGGGAGCCGCGCTGTCCCTTGAAGCTACAGCTGCGCAGGACGAAGAATAGATTCAACCCTTTATCAGAGACATTGGCTAGCTACAAGAAAGAGGCAGCAGTTTCTGGTGTAAACTGGCATCGAGGGAGACTACAGCGAGAGACTCTGGTGTTGGAGATTTGGACTTAACACTCTTCCAGCCAGACCTTTCTGTGGTGCCGGAGCAGGACTCATTGGCGGTACAATCAGAGGAACTTGAGCCTATTGAGGACGCGGTTAACCTGTCTCAAGGACTATTGCTGCAACCAAGAATCATGGCTCTGCAGAAGTCTCAGCTCCCTAAGGTGAAATTCGAAAAGAAATCGAAATCGAAATCGAAAGATTCGAAAGAACACGAAGGAATCTTACCTGTTCTTCACGATCCAGTAGTCGTTTCCGGAATCATCGGTTCCGTATCCAACGGCCAGAATTCCGTGGTCCAAGTCGTTGAATCCGTTCTTGCAGAAGGGGTCGTTGTAGATACCTGTGGAGAGGGGAAAATCGTCCGTCTATTCAGTTTTTGCTGGAAAACATTGTGGTGGCGGTAAAATCCTCTATCATGCCATATTTTGACTTGTGTTGTCTTTATCAATTGATCTCTCTGCGGTGCAGGGTGAAACCCCGACGCTAAAAATATTTCGATATCGTTGAGATTGATGGTGGTACCTACCGGCAGAGTACAGCTGGAAGGACTCGTGGGAGGCGTCCATGCTGACCGACACTGGTCCCTGGAAAGCGACGGCGTCCAACTGGACGGTCTCGTCGCCTCGGGGCAGGATGGTCACGTATCCGGAGGCGGTGGCTCCGCGGTTGGCCTCGGTGTAGTCGCACTGGGTTCGGCTCTGTCGTGGGAAAAAATGAACTGTTCAAGTCTGGTTTCCTACTTCAGTTTCTATTTCCCCAGAGTGTGCCGACAATTGAACCGACAGTGTTGGGGAGTAACGACCGAAATCAGAACGATACCTCCGTTACTTTCTTTTTTCAGTAACTTAGTAACGGTTTAGTTTTTTATATATTTTTTTTTATTTACATCAGCATAGACATGAAGAAGGAAAAATACGTAATAATAAATGTTCAAGAACAAAATAGGTGCTGTGTTGATAAGTAACGAGGATCGTTTCGGCTACTATTTACTAGTTATTTTCATTTTTTAAGTAACGATAACTGTAACGTCTCTCTCTTGTTGATAAGTAACGAGGATCGTTTCGGCTACTTTCAGAAAGTAACTTAACGGTAACCTTATCTTAATTAATTCGTAGCTTATTAGTTAGCTTATTATTATTATAGTTAGCTTATTAATTAGTAACCTTAATTCGTAGCTGTTTATTTTAACGGTAACCAACTATGACAGGTTTATTGAAATGCTCAGGATGCCCATCTAGTGGCAAACCAGAAGCACCCCCGCCCATTACATCCGTCAGGCAATGTGAGGCTGGCGTTAAGAATGATGGCACGCTGGTGGCCATGGCGCCTTACCTTCTCCTGGTAGGGGTAGGACGCTTCAGTGTCGATACCTCCGTTCTTCACAATGTAGTCAACGGCGTCCTCCTGCATGCCTCCGCCGCAGGCCAGATTTCCTTCCGCGTACGAGCAGTCCATCAGGTTCTGTTCGCTGAGCGAGACCAGGTTGCCGGTGGCGTTGAAGGTGGAGCCTTCCAGGGCGCCGGTCTGTAAAGAAAATATTCCGGTTTTTATTTTAATAAGGCAACTTTTGGGCAGTGTTGGGTAATGACGGAACGGAAAAGTTCTGTTCCTAGGGATTGGTTCCTTTTTTTTTTGAGAAACTTAGGAACGCGGAATTTCGGGATGTTAATCCTTTTCGTTTTTGAGGAACGGGAATGTGGGTTCCTTTTCTGTTTAAAGTGTTCTTTTTGCCAGCGATTTTCAGTGTACTTACGGTGCTGAAGGCCCAGCAACTGCCGCACTGTCCTTGATCCTTGACGGGGGTGACGTAACCGAGCGGCCTCCAGTCGACGGTTGCTGGTGGGTCGGCACCGACGTTCTTCCTGTGGGTCTTGAGGGGGGCACGGGGGCTGCCCAGCCTCTTAGGAGCCACCATGGTGGCCTTGAACTCGGCGTGGGTCTAGAATACAGACGAAGGGGGAGGGGCGGGTTAATTAATTGGAACGTCCGGATCTTTCATCTGTTGTTGATAGAGTTTAAGTTTTTTCATTTCTCCACACATGCCAATAAGCTATATATTTTTTTTTTTTTTTTTTAAAAGTCACCGTAGCGCCTAGTGCACCACAGGACTACTGCACCCTCGTGTCTCTATGGAGATATGTGAGTGATATGCAGCGCCTTGCCACAGTATAGCACTCAGTATAGATTCTGAGTTGCAGCTTAAAATGATAGCTGCGAAGTTCAGAAGTTTTAAATTGACACTGAGTTAGACTGCTGACCAATTTGAGAATTGAAAATTAGGACTCCTTTTAACAGTGTCTCTAAATTTCAATAAAATATGAAAGTGCGAAGACCATTGAACTATTATCGTTTTGTTGTTCTATTATTGTATTTTTGATTTATTAAAAAACATATAAAACCTAAATCTTTTTTCCATTTTTTAATTGGTAATATTCAGAAGGTCACAAACAAGTCTCAACAAGATGTTCAAACGTTTCCTTGCTCATAATGTGACCCCTTAGTCATGAACTTTTTATCATAATTTTTCTAATTTATTTGTCTCAATTTCAGCGAATTTTGCCATAGGACTGTGAAAATGAAAGTACATTTTTGTTGAAAATCTTTTGTTTTATTTTATATTCCTTAGCCAATTTTGACGTTAATTAATTAGTACGTTTAATGTTTCAAGTATTATCATAATTTATTTTGTGGTACCACTATTTTAAAAATGGAAAATGTTTTATTTTGAAGGTACTCTAAATCACATAATATGGTTAGCCATGTACCATCATTAAGGGTTTTTAGGTTATATAACGTCACAGAAGTGATTTCCTCACCAGATCGGCGTATTTGTTGACTCCCAAGGTGAAGGTGGAGAGTCCCTGGGCGTGGCGAGCGTTGTGCTCCTCGATCTTCTTCAGGTTGCCGAAAAAGATGTGCATGCGACGGGTGTCCTCAGCGCCAGTGTAGCTCTTGCCTGAGGAACATCAAATTTCTGATCAAAAACTTATGACATATTATTAAAAATTCTTGCATCTGCGCAGACATTAATAATGGAACGTAAATCAAAATGCAACACCATTTATCTTTCGGAAATTAAATTAGTATGATATGAGGTCATCATATACAAATTTTCAAACGAATTGATTAAATATTCAAGAGCCATTATAGCCATATAGCCATTTATATTTTGGTGCAAGTTTTTATGGACCACACTGTAAATTATTATAGTACTATTGTTTTTATTAGTTATTTTTCTTGTTTATATATTAATATTTTATTTATTTTCTTGTATATTTCTTATGTTATATTGATCTCAATTTATTGCTAAAAAATCCTGAGGCCTCGTCGGGAATTGAACCCGCGTCACAGGGATAGTAGTGCGACGCGCTTACCACTATGCCACACGGCACCCCATTTGTGTTTTCGACACTCTCAAAAGGCAAAAAAGTGTCCTAAAATTTGAGATTTTGTTTTTGCAGTTAATCAAATTTATTAATTGTCATTGCCCGTAAGATTCGCTGCAATCTTTCGCTTCGGCGCATGGGAGCAGCTTGTAAAAGACTTAACTTACCATATTGACGCTTGTAGGCGCTCCAGTCGTTTCGGCTCCACGTGCGGGGAGCGCAGCTGACGGCCACCAGGAGGCAGGCGACGAGAATCGCGACCTTCATGCTGAATAGAAAGTAATTTTAGCTGCAAAAAAAAAAAAAAAAAAAAAAAATAGACAATACCGTTATTTCTAATGTTGTCATATTTTTTTCTCCGGAACTGCTCGAATGATTAATTTAATTAAATAAAACGCCTGTTTGCGAGATATGTATTTATTTTTGTGGCTGGTGTTTCGAAGAGTTACTTTTTTTCCAAAATTACTTTTTTCTATCTTAAAATGCCAAATTTATCTTTCATTATTAGGTCAAAGAAACCCACACCAGGGTATAAACCAGTTTGATTTCTTGTTCTTAAATTTAAACAATTAAATTAAAATTAAATTAAAAACAAACGCTTGTTTTTAGTTAATCAAACAATGTGCAATTTTGAAATGGAAGCCAAGTTGGTTCCATTAGTCGTCATGCAAGACTAACTGTCTTTTTATCCCTTTAACCGGCAATTGAATTTTCAATTCCAGATTTATTTTTAATTTTTTCATTGTTGAATATATATCGTGTATTGATGTATTTACCAATATTATAAATATGAATATGCACTATAAAAATATAATAATATAATTAAATAAATTTAGTATTTAATTTTAAATTTATATTTTTTAAATGTAAAAACGTAGCAAATACGGGCTACGGGCTACCAGATTCATACAAGTAATGCAATGTAGCATGCATAGTGCAATTAACTTCAAAATATCTTGAGTAGTGGAATACTTACGTTGCTAACAAATACAGTTAAGCCACCCGAAATACAAACCTATTGACGATACTCAATGCTTTTATATAGCGTAAGGAGGTCAAGAACAGGTGCATTCCATCGAATCTCGATGGTTATCGATCTGATTTGGAATCTCGTGAGGGTAGCACGGGAGCGTAAGTGCTTGGTCAGCTAGGGTGTGTTTACTTAATCACCGTTTTGATACGTATGTCACGATTAGCGACATTTGCCAATTATGTGCGTCAAGTTTTAGATTAGGTGCGATCATCGTACAATTACATTGAGTGGATTATCTATTTTTTGTTCGATATCATGACATTTGGCCACCCTAGTATCGGTATCACATACGCTTACACGATTTGGCATAATATTCACGGATTTCCGGCATTTTCAATGTCGTGACTTTACTCGAGATAATTCTGAATGTTATTTACATAATCGAACTGTAACACCGGAAATTAGAAATGTGAACTAAGTGCTATGGGAAAATATATTATTATGAAACTTGTTCTTTTCGCATAAAAACAATTGCCAGAAATTCAATATCGAATTAGCACATATCAAAAAATGTCCACTCATTACGTTTGCTCAGTACTTTGCAATCCAATTATTATTGGATTGAATAATAATTGGATCATCCTTAAATTATCCTTAATTAATGATAGAGAATCATCCTTAAATTATCTATGATATGATAAAGTATTTGATATCATAATAAATGTAATAAATAGCCATTTATTCATCAATGAAATGAATCAATCAATGAATTTGCCATCAATGAAATGTGATTATTTTAGGAACAAGGGTAAAGCCCAGGACAAGACTGGGGGGCAGACGACTGAGTAGGCGAGACTCCACACATAAGTAAAAATTAAGATTGTAAATTTGCGAGATACAAATATATGTTGTGAATGAACGCAAATTTACCTTTCATCAAAGCTTGCGAAAATGAATTAGAATAAAGTTGAATTTAAAATTACCAAATTGGCTCGTAGTAATGCATTTTCTGAGATGCCAACCTCGTCTTCAGCTACATCTATTTTCATTTTCATTTTATTCACCGACGAAGAAGGCGTCACAGCCGAAAGCTCGTGTATTTGTTTCCTCTGTACCTGACGGATTGAAAGTGTCTTACTATCGGACTTTAAAATCGCTGATTTTATTTACGTTTAATCAGTTTTTCTCAATTACATCTATTTATTTGGTAATGTACCATTCGTGCACGTAAAATATTATATAATACTATCGCAAAATGATTATAAGCAACGACTTACAATCACTTTGCGACGAGAAAAAATATATACGTACCTCACGCACCGGCCGAAAATGGAGAAATGGGGTTCGAAAGAGGGAAGCATAGAAAGGCAGAGACCGGATGCGGTCAGCTCACAAGGAACAGGGGTGAGTTGTCACCTCCATGGCGCACTTGGCTAGCGCGACAAAGAGGGGAAAAAACTGACCTTGTGTGACCTTTTTGGGGCGGATGATGGGAGGCGAGGCGGATGATCCGTGCGGGCTTGGTACCCGAAAGAACGATATATTTTTCTGTTTCACAAATGATTTTAAGGCGATGCTTCTAATCATTTCGTGATTGAATTATGTACAACTCTCGAAATGTGATTAATTATAATTTAAAAACTGATTTTTGATTTATGGAATTTATTAGCATACTACCCATAAGCTATAGTAATAATCATAAAATTGAAATAATCATAAAATCATTGAAATTGGTTCTAAAAAGGGCTCCGCGAGCCAAAAAGTTTGGGAAACACTGGTCTAAGCCATACCACCATTTAGATAATACCATCAGTCTAATAATACATGTAAGGTGTCGGCGAGTACGCGGGTTCGATTCTCACTGTGTTCAAATCTAGGCGCACTGTCAGCCCCCTTCCTTGCCCAATACCTATGCCTACAAGATTCCCATTCCCATTGTCCGCCCCCTCGTAGAGCTCGGGTTTCCGTTTGAGCCGGAAACGTGACGCGGGCAGCAAGCATTCTGCGTGGTGACAATTTTGCTACGGACACTCGCTCTTGGTTCTCCACTTGGAGAAGGTTGTTTTTCTTTTGTCCGTTGCTGCTCGCGAAAAAGTTCATCGGACATCGAGTCAAACGCGTGTCTGTTCCTGCAAGAAATAATGGCGTGTGTCTCGGCAGTTTTCAAGGGCAAGTTGACCAGATAGAAACAAATGTGTTCCACGGACCATCGGTTTGGTTGCTAACCATTTCGACGACTGGTACGAACTATTGTTCCAGCGACCCATCATCTGAAATTGGATTTCGACAAGGGATAATCGCATTGTGGGTTCGTGTTCGTGGCCGTGGTCACGTTTGTCACGTCGCCGGTTTTGACGAAAGTCAAAGTACCAGCGGAATCTCTAATCGTCTCTGGATGGGGAGTCATGACCCTGTCGCGGAAATTAGAGACAACGATAGTCGGCGCTACACGGGACGTTGGCCCTTGGGTTTCGGTAACGTAGAAACTTAGAAAACGGCCGATTAAAAACTGTGCAAACATTTCTTTTTGACGCTGCCATATTTCTGACTCTGAATAGCACGCTGATTGAAGGACAGGTTCCGAACTTTTCAATCTCAGATTGTCGTTGCGGCAATTAGAGCAATTAGAAATTAATTGTGTTGCATTGATGCATTGTTTATTTTATTAGAGCAAATTGTTCATAATTTCAAGGGTTTGATTTAATCGAGATATAAACTGGTGGACCGAGTAGCTGGTTTTAATTATCTCAAAATAAATTGATTGTGAGTTGCAATTAAAATGATCATTTTTCTTTCTACCCATTTGACCTCCATTCTTGATGACGGTGTTTGTTTTTAAATTGTGTGAATCGAATCACGGGAAGTAGTATTATCTGTTTATTGAAAATGTTTCAATAAACTAAGCCTACATTTTGGTGCCGAAACCTGCTCTGGGGGTAAAATCCACGCCCAAAACAGTGCCCAAATTTCCCTAGGCCTAATCCTTTGTTGTAGCTGGTGAATTTTCCTCATTTTCAATGAGTGAAAAATTCAAAGGTCTTTGACCAAACCACCAACATTGAGGCAAGGAAATATCTGTGTATGGGGCGCCCCAGTGAGCATTAGGTCAAACACTGTCCCATTGAAGGTCATAACTTGAAATAGCACATTTTTCTAGGGATATAATTTGCATTTTTTGAGATTATAAAATTGCCAGCAGTTACATTGAAGGTGACTTTTGTTTTTACAAAATGGCCTATTCAAAATTGTATGCTCTGGTTTAAGTGAAATAACACTTAAACTAAACATATTTTTAAATATTTTGAATATTTCAAGTGTAAGCCACTGAGCATTATTGGTAATCACAAAAGCTATACCATTTTCTAGTGCTATATTTTCTAAATTGATTTCCTTTTTAAGGGATCAATCTGTTGGTAAGCTAGAAGCTTATTATTAGATTGCCAATTGAATTCCTTAATAGTAATCAAATTTTTACAGATCCTGCCACTGACTATTGTACATTAACATTTTTCTAATCTTTGTGTATATCTTTTGCATCTTCACTTAGTACCTGAGCAACCTTGGTTCTACAGTGGTTCCCAACATTTTCCTGGACAACTCTGGTTTTCTATGGATGATGGATGGATTGTAGACACACCTAACCTGTGGTAAGCAGACAAATTAACTTATCTGGTCCAGACTTGGTAGGGCATTTTGGGGGCTTAGTGTCTACCTAGGGCTACAAGTTAGGGCTTCTGGAGTTAGTCTTGCACCACTGGAGTTTCTCTACCACCATCTACATCTGGAATCGAATTTGGGACCACAGTTTGAGCATTCAAGGACACCTGCTCACTACAGTTTGGAGCTGTAAATTACACAGATCATTGGATTGTGTGTACAGCAGTGAAGCATCATCAGCAGCATCAAGGGGCAGCAGCCACAAGTTCTCAAGCATCATTCAGAATCTGGATCTGCATCACCTCTACAGTTAGGAACAAGTTAGCACCTGGATTTTTAGCATACTAGCAATTCTTCAGTTGTTAATAAAGCCTTGTGCCTGCATTGTTGTTCATGTCTAGCTGTTAGGTTTTCTGTAATTAAATTAAATTTTCTTTAACAATTTTTCATTCAATTTAATTTGAGTTTAACATTTAATTGTAAAGTAAGTTAGCAGTCCATTTATCATTTCTTGATGCATTATAATAGTTTATAGAACATTTTGAACCAACTTCTCCCACATCTCTTATAATTTAAAAGGAACTTTTGAGCATTGAGTAATTTTAATCTCTCATTTTCATTAAATCAAAGTATAGGTTAATTTAAATTTAGTTTGTTTAATTGAACTTTCATTTAAATTTAAATAATTTTAAAGATGACTTTTTAGACTTTGAGGTTCTGCAGCATAGACATTTGTTAGCATTTCAGGACTTCTCCTCATCTACAACTACGAGAGCTGGGTTTTCCTCAGAGGCAACAGCTGCGCAGACAAAGAATAGATCCAACCCTTTATTAGAGACATTGACTTGCTACAAGAGAGAGGCACTAGTTTCTGGTGTAAACTGGCATATAGGGAAATTACGGGCAGAGACTCTGGTGTTGGAGATTTGGACTTCACACTCTTCCAGCCAGACCTTTATGTAGTGCCAGAGCAGGACTCATTTGTAGACCTCACAGAGGACTTGGACCCTGTTGAGGACCCGGTTAACCTGACTTAAGGACTATTGCTGCACCCAAGGATCATGGCTCTGCAGAAGTCTCAGCTCCCTAAGGTCCAATTCGAAAAGAAATTCGAAGGACATGGTCCATCAGCCCACGCTTGGATGCTGGAATTGAACCAGTATGCTGACATCTGCAAGTGGAATGACAAGGACAAGCTTAACCACATTGCGCTCAACTATGGCCAAACGCCAAGGAGTTGGAATGTCATGGTCATGGAAGAGGAAGACGATGACTGTACAGCCATCATCAAGACATGAACTGATTACATGGAAGTCTTCTATCAGATGTGGTGCCCTGAAAATGAGATCAACTTTTTGGACAGGCAGATCGCAGAGCTACACCTTCAGCCCAAGCAGCCCATTGGGAATTACGCATTCCAGATGCGTGACCTGTGCAAGCTGAGGGATAAGGCAATGCTGTTTGCTGTCATCAGGATGAAGATCCTGGATGGTCTTCCTCCATCCATGAAGTTGTTTATTATAGGGTCTACAAGTGCAGACAAGGATGCAAGAGCTTGTCCAGTTGCTGACTCGCACCCAAGTCAACCAGGAGAAGGATAGTGAGTACTACCTGGCTCCTGGCGAAGGATTTGAACATCAGGGTGTCCGTTCAAAGAGGAATGGCAACGCTGGTAGTACCAGCACCTCATCTGTGGGAGCAACTTCGTCTACCGCTCCTGCCAATGTAGTTACAGCAGACAAGAAAACCAAACAGTTCCATCGCATGAACAACGAGGAAATGAAGTCGTTCATTGCGCAGGCTATCAATGAATCTTCTTCCGCGAAGGACACTGCTACTGCTGGTTCTCTGGCAAGGCCTCCGCCTCAGGGTGGCAAAAGAGCCTTAGCGTACAGCGATCCTGCGACTTGCCCGCGATGCAGGAAGTTTGGTGACCAGTGCTGGAATCACGGCTCTGACAAATCAGGTTGGAGACCGCGAGCCTTCCGAGATGGAAAAGAACCTCTCCAGCAAGGTGGTCAAAGACAACAACAGAGCAAAGGCATTGAGACTGCTCAGCCGAGAACCCCTTTCACCAAAGATCAACAAACTTGGTTGGAGGATAAGTTTGGTGCTCTGTTTACTGAGGTACATTCTCAAAGGCAAGACAGGCAACAGCAAGTTGCCATTGCAACGCCGCCAGTGCCACCTGCGGTCTCTAAAGCATTTTTGCTAGAGCATTTTAGGAACATGCCGAAACTAGAGTGCATTTTCTGCAGTGGTGAGCCACATCCGGGTTACCGATGTGTGCGTGAGAATGCTTCAGGTGCCAAGTTTGACCAGTTTCAGGGAAACTGACAACGGGTCCAGATCTGCATGGCGACAGGTTTGGAGTGCCCGTCTGCACCAGTCAACTCCCTATGACGGCTGGTCAACGC
>JAUJYS010005000.1:0-11410 GCA_033995665.1 Melogona broelemanni
CCGTAGGCTCACTGAGCCATCGGTTCGTACGCTTCCCGGCAGCGGGATTACAGGAACGCGCCACCGCTCCCAGCAAATTTTCATCGAAACTTGTTTCAAAATTTGTTGATACCCAGCGGAAATGGACATTGTTGCAGGGATTCCTTTCACTTTCGCCATAGGGATTTGAGAATTATTTCCAGCGCTGGGTTAACGCACCTTTGCTTACCAGTGTAGCCAGCAGGACACGAATCTCATTGAGGAAAAGCGTCAAGTGCCGTGTCTTTAGAATTGATTACGTGCGTGTTATTTTTTCTTTGGGAAAATTCAAAGTAATGTTCATTTTTAATGCTTAGGAGAAAACCCCAATTTTTTGGCGAAAGACAGCAAAAGAAGTAGACGAAATGTCAGTTTCTCTTTACGACTGCGTTATCGTTTTGATAAGTGCTCGCATTTCGAATAAGTAAAGAAAGATAAATAATCATTACGGATGGTCTACTTTCGCGTTTGTCTCTTAAATCCGCAATAATGGACGGGGGGCGCTGAATTTCAATTGCGTAGACGGCGGGCGTATCACGACGACGACGACACATGGAAATAGTCGTAATCTGCGTTGTCGTGTTTTGTCTATTATTGATATTAAGCGTCATCCCATGAATCGAATGTATGCTTGCTTGCTGCCCGCGGTTGAACACCGTGTGGGTTTGCCGCACCAACCTTTCTCCTGGAACCCGTCCCCCGCCTCCTCGCTCGGTGGCAATCCGTTCGGTATAATCGCACTAATGCGGGTGCTGTCACTCGTTCGCCACAGACGCCTTCATCTTCGTGCATGCGTAATCCACTTGTAAAGCCCCAAATTCCTTCGCTCCCAATTGTATTTTGTCCTCCTTTCTCCTTCGTCTGTCTATCTATCCCTCTCACACTCGCAGGAAATCTGTCTCTCACGTACTGGCCCTCCCACGCTGCGGGCATCGGCAGATGACGTAGCGTGGATACTGCCCAGGGCGCCCGTACACTCAGATAGTGCCATGTTCAGATTTCATCGGAGGAATTGGGATTTATTTGGTTTTTCGATTTAATTAAGTTTACATCTATGAGATGAAAAATGGAATGCGGCCACTCTCTAATCTCTATACGACCATCTTACGTGATCTTGTGATAGTACACGGGAACATTTTGGTTTTGTTTAAACCTTTTTGCACATTTTCGTTTGTGTAAATGTTTGCGTGCCAGTAGTGCAAATTTCTGCAAAATAAAAAAACATTAATTTTAATTAAAATAATGTTAACAGTTATACTGTAAAATAAAATAAACATTAATAGCAATAATGACAAATTTTTAAATTCTTCATTAAGACAATT
Source organism: Melogona broelemanni (assembly GCA_033995665.1). Taxonomy (NCBI): domain Eukaryota; kingdom Metazoa; phylum Arthropoda; class Diplopoda; order Chordeumatida; family Chordeumatidae; genus Melogona; species Melogona broelemanni. Next base: position 1,341 of record JAUJYS010005000.1, read on the forward strand.
AACCCATTGAAACGGCAATAACGGAACCAACACGTCACGAAAATTTGTAAATAATAATAATAATATTAAATACCGTCAATTGGCGTTCAGTCATTTTTTTTTAATTGTTCTCTTTCGAACAAATTAGTTGTGTTTTAATTTAATTTTATTTAAATCTCAGTGAATGTGTACGAACTATTTTAAAATGTGGATAAATCGTGCTATTGGGAAATGGAATTGTTTCCGTGTGACCATGTGCCCAGGGTGCGTCGTTCTTTTTTGATAGCCCCGCGCGCATATGTGTTGGGCGGTGCTTCTGCGGGGAGATAACCCGGCTGCCAAAATCGGGACGCAAATCCAGTCACGATTCGAATTTATGACATTGATATTCAGAGCACAATCCTCCATTTGTTATTTTGTTTATCAAGCTCTCGAATATTTTAGCAGCAGCAACAGCGGCAGCAGTTGTCATTTAGCGCGAAGTTCAACCGCGTTCTGCCGCCACCGAAGCTTGCTAAACACCCCGCTTGAGTTATGAACGAGACCGGGGCAGAGTGGCTAAGAAAATGTTCTCCAAACGCGTGCTGATTGATCAGGATCGAAAGGGGATCATTGTCCGCGTTTTGATCTGTGCCGGGACATGCAGCCTGCTTCAAATAGCGCTGTAGGCTCGTAATTATGTATGGCCAGTATAAAAAAAAAAATTGTTGGAGCTTTTTTTAACATTGGCGAAAAAGAGTTGGCGAGTTTGCAACCAGTTTTTTTTTTCTCTCGTGACGCGTAATCCAACCTTCCGGGCAAACATTCTCGCAAAGGAATGAGGAGCCATTTTTGGAAATATAGGCTGCCATATTTTTAAGACTGCAAATTCACCTGTCCTGTTCTATGCAATAACAAAATCTTCCGATAGAATGGACCATTGTTATTCAAATTATGAAGCGCGTTTTTTGAAAAACAAAATGATTTGATATTCCTCTTGTGCTCCCGCTATTGGTTCTGGGACAATTTCTATTTCCCAAAGTGGGACGACAGTTTTACTGTTTTATATAGAACTTCAAATATTGAGCCTGTTAAATCGAACTTACTATTATAGATAATAACAAAATAATCCTATATTCTAGTTGAAATTTTTTTATTTTCTCTCCAAAATACCGAGTTAATATATATGTGTGATAGGAATTTCTATCAGAGTTATGTTATCCACGTACGAAATTTGGCACATACAAAAAAATCGTATTATTTGCATCATGTTATTCTAATGAAATATTTTTGTGACAATTTGTTAATAATTTTTACCTGGTTTTTATTTGAGCTTAAAAGGCTGGAGCACGCCCGAGTTGAATGTCGAATAATTAACCAACTTCCATTTGTTTTTATAACTGTAACTGAATTTTGTACCTTTTAATATATTTTTTTTTATAACTGTAACTATCTATTCCATGCTATCGGGCATTAATAATAAATTAAAGTTTATTTGTTACCTGGTATTTATTCGGTTTTAATTTTCTGTTGGGCCTGAATTAAATAGACATTCAAATTCAAAGCAAATTCGCGAATAAAGTTCATTATTGACATCAAATAGTTGGAAGGGGGAGGTCACAGGAGGATTTGGTTCCGGGCGAAAACCGTGCGTCCACTATCACCACCCCTAAAAAATCAGTTAATTAAAGTGCGCGGTGGTCCAGTGTGTGGCGGTAAAAAAAAGTTGAACTACCTATCCCCCTCACCTCTTCCTCGCATTCTTACCTGTGTCGTGTGTGCAATAGACTACCTCACTTTTCTATCCCCGAGTGTTCCACCCTCCCTCACCCCCCTTGATCCTCCTCCTCATTTTTTCCCATCCCCCATCTCTGCCCCTTTGCCAAGTCGCGCGACTCTCCGCTCGTTGCTCGCGCCTCTGCCGCGCGCAGGAGTTTTCCCCTCCGCACAGACACAAGTTCGCGGATCAGTTTTTCCACCTCGCGGGTAGTTCAGTGTCGACTAGCCGGCTGTTGGTTGTAGCGTCGAGTAGCGTGTCGCTCTCTTTACTACGCAAGCGCGCGCGTCTGGCTAGCTCTTCCGGTGGTGTGCTCAGCTACGTGGACCGACGTTGCGATCGTCTCTCGCCGCCGACGCCAACGACGGATAAAACGTTGCTCTGCGTGCCGGGGAATAGTGCGTCTTGAAGCCGTGTGTTTTGTGCGTTTGCTGCCGCGAGCGAGCGCAAAAGTTCGGCGGAGCGTTACGCTCGGACGGGCGAGTGGCGTTGTTCCGCTGCGGTGCGAACGACTCGAGAACGCCGCGTGAATCTTCCGCATTTCGGTACCGACGGAAAACTTTTTCTACGGTCTTTTCGTGTGTGTGTCGTGTGTCATCTTGTTTGGTGGATCCCTTGCCGAAAATTCGACTGGATATTTATCGAAAATATATAACGGTTAACTGATTATCCGTTCGGTTCTGCGGTGAAGACCTGGTCATAAATCGGATTATCAAACATACTCAAATATCCAGGTAAGTCTTCAGCAATGTTGCGGGATCATTTTGTAGCAAGCGATATGTGTGAACTGGTAAAATCAGAGAATGCTTTTGCTATTGGCCATTCAGGATATCGCGTTTTTCGACCGAATTTGGTGTTCTTGGTCCAGAGATCCGTTTCACAGTGACGTTGTGGAATGCGGAGTCACCCACACGGACTCTGTAAAACTTGGAGAAGGACGTGAAAGCTCGTCTCGCCTGTGACTCCGCACTCCGCAAAACCGTGGTGAAACCGGTCCCCGGTGTCCTTTCATTGAGGAAATGCTGGGCCAAAAAGTTCCACGAATAATCGGATTGTTTTGGGAGAAAGCCGATATTGACGGTCATGTTATTGGCGAAGCCACGCTAACGGCGACTCGTTCGGAGTCATATTTCACCACGAATTTGCGGAGTGCGGAATTGCCCGTGTGTCGAACATTGCGCACCGGATATCCATATTGTTACTCGTATTATCCAATGCATAACTCGCGTTATCCGCTACTCCACACTCCCCGAAACACGATATAAGACGACCCGTTAGGTGGCGCCCTATTTGCTGTGCAGGCCAATATACTCTTGCCTGTACGAGAGAGCTATTTCGGTCGGCGAATCGCTCCACATATAGTCTCTATCTCTCGTGTCAGTGCCCACCCCGGCCTACTTATATTGCCACCGAAAATTGAATTTCGCTGACAGCAATGTGATTGCTGTCCGACTGCGACGGTTGGCGCTGATTTTATTCGATTCATCGATAAGTTATTGGGGGGTTTCGGTGGGGCGCGTGGTTGGGCTCCGTACACGTACACGGTCTCTCTCGTTTGCGCGGGCGCGCGTATAGCGTTTAGGAAACGTCGGCTCAATCCAATAACCGAACCCTGATCATCCATCGCCCCCATCCATCACAACTACTAGTATATTCTCAAATACAGCCCGAGACAAAAAGAATCGAGATGACTCGCGTCTAGGCGATGGCCTATCCGGGAAGGAACCTAGGGCGGCGCTGCAGTCGTCTCTAGACTCTCGTATTATAGCGTGTTCGTCTCGGCACGTTCTGTTTTGAGTTGCAGATGGGCTGTTGACTGCTACCTAGAACGATTCGAAAAGCTGAATAATAATTCTCTAAATTCCCAATCCAATTTTCATATTGTATCTCAATTTACACGTGAAACGGGTTGAATACTAGCTCTTAGTAGAATGACTTTCTGTAAGAAACAATAATGATCCACTGGAGTCTGATTAGGAAATCTAAATTGGTTAATGTCACAGTATATGTCCCTCTACCGCGATGGACGGATCCATCTCTCGATCCACAGGCTGCTCGTCGGAATAATGGCTCCCTAAAGCAATGGTGATCTGAGGTCATTTATTTTTTGCCAGTAACTATGTACCTTGTCCGTGGACAGAAAGAAAATGGCGTAAGCCTTTCGAATTTGGCGTGAATTTTTAACCTCACTATCCTGACAAGTTTGAATATTTTTTTATTGTTAGTCTATTTCCCATTGAATTGATTGTTGGTTGGTTGGCGTTTGGTTCTCTGAAGCTTGGCTCAAGACATGACAATTTTTATTCGATTTCAAGACACTGTCGATCGGGGGGCTAATCTTGTCTCGTCTAATTTTCGAAGGAATGTGTGTAACCCAGCCGCCAGGCCTAATGTCACGTATCGCTGATTTTATCGACTGAAATCCAGACGTCATTTCTTTCATCTTTGGGGTGATGGCAATTCCGGGTCTCCTATGAAATTGAATCGTGTCACCGGCGCATGAGACTTTTTCCAGCACGGTTCACTCGCTCGTTGACCGGTTCACGCAATCAACCCCGGCGTGCCTCTCGCTGTATCTGTATGTAAGTGCTTCCCAGTTCCCAGTTCCCAGTTCCCAGACCTGGGAACGAAATGTGAAGGCCGCCTAATTAAGCGTCGCATTTTTCTCTCTTTCAGTTCCTTGTATCATGGGAACCGAATGTCGGAAATTCAGTTGGGCTAACATTCCGACTGCGGCTCGGATAACGAAATGAGATTCGATCGGTATGCGTAATTGTACAGCGCGAGTAATTCGCACTCTGCCGGCATTCCAGCAGGGCCCCACAAGGTCCAGTTTTTAGTCGTTTAACAAGTTTTAATCGAGTTCGTTCGCTGTGTGGTGTTGGTGTTAACAGCGGACCGACGAAACGCGCAACGTCGGGCTCGACAAGGCTTCGGTGTAAGGCTTGTGGTGCTGTGATCGAAGAGAGACAGCGCTGACGCCGGTTGCGCCATCTAGTGCCGGCGCGGCGAAATTGGTCGAGCTACGCGCGTGCTGTTATGGGTTGTAAGTCCTTAGAACTTGATGCTCATTTGCAGCATATGTTATGAAGACTTTTCTTTAGTGGTCTTTCGTCGGGGTCTCGAACTAATCATTAATTACCGTGTCCTTCTGAGATACGGCTCTCAGCGGGTCACAATTCGTAGATATTGGTATTAAAATATTGATCACGAAATATTTAATCTGGGAAAAAGATGATATGCTCGAAAAGTGGAAATTATGCTTTAAAAGACTGAACAAATTTCCGCTCTTTAAAAGTTTATAAATCATGTAATGCAAATGTTATTCGATTAAGCATTTTTTTTGCAGACGCTCATAATGCTCTTTAGGCACCGCGTCGCGTTGTTTTTGCTTTAATTAACTGAGCTGTGCGCTAATATAAGTAAAGTACGAGTGTGTATTGAGTCGAAAAATTGATCTTTGATTCTCGGGAGGATATCAAATTTACAACATTTGTTCTCCATTTAATGTTGAATCAGTGAAAATAATGCATTGTCATAAAAAAGTCCAAAGTGAAACGTCATTATTTTTGGCAAAGAAGACATTTTGCATATTGGACTACATATCATCATCAGACCATTTTACATATTAGGGACAATGTTGTATGAAATAAAGGATATCGAATAATTAATATTCAACGAATGAAAGGCGAGGCAAAGCAAAAAATATCATAAAAATGATCATAAACACTATAAAAAATTGTTCTTATGAGCCGTATGATGATACAAAATAAAATAAGTAGGCCTAGACCAAGGCTGGGGACGGCAACAAACCAGATGGACGCATAAAAATAATGTGTTTTTTTTTAATACCCAATCTAGATTCGCCATATATAAAACGAATAATAAACTTGTCGTTCGAATTGCTCTCCATATATTTCGGCAACCGTGCGTGCATTCTCTCCGTATTTTTTTTTCTTTTTCTCATCCGAAGAGGGTCAGCGCCGAATAAGAGAGAAACTGCGAATTAATTAAGGCGGCACCAAAAAAGGTATAGCTCAACATGATATCATGCTAATGTTATGGTCGTCTAACGAGAGATGACTATTGTTATTAGACGATCGTTTACATTGTAGTGGTGCTGCGGTGAGCCGTTAGTTTTTTTTTGTGTTCACCTCGCGCATAAAAATGGCGATCAACATATATTAAACGATCCCGGCGCCTAATTTATTTTTAATTGCGAGGTATCGGCAGTTTGGGTCGCCAATTAAGTTGACAGCACCTGAGAGTTAGTGCTTCCTGGTGACGCCAGGGGGCCCACCCGGCCATTGTGCAGCGGTTTGAGGAGAATGGGAGGTATTGTTGCTTTGGTGGTGGTGATGGTGGTGGTCGCGTGAGAGACGTTGGTTCGGAGGATGGAATAAAAAAGTGGACGCGCCCAGCGTCATGTCTCCTTGAAGTGTTATCGGTGGCTCGAGCGACGGGCAGGTGAAAAAATATTTATAAGAGTCGGTGGCGGTGGCGGTGGCGGCGGTGCAATGAGAGAGGTACAAACAGAACCCCGAGGCGGTGTATCGGCAGGTGCACTTTTGTTTTGGCCGGGGACGCGGGAGAAAAATGGCCGGGCACGAGCGCCTATTGGTTCGTCCGACCAGAAGCGAGGAACATTGAGCGAATGGGCGTGATTTAAAAAAGAAATGTTTCTGGTTTTTTTATTATTTATTTGTTGACGCTGAATTTATAATGTCGTTCTTGCGCATTTTTCGATGCAACAAAAAAAAAAACGGCTCGCTAGTTTTTTATGTCGCAAAATTTCTTGTTGTGGATTCACTTCAGTGAATTAAAATATTAAATTCAGGAAGCATTTTCGACCACTATCATTGATGATCGATAGTTTTTTGCCAGTATTTCCCAGTTGAACTTTTAACTTTTAAGTTAAACCTTTTGAGACCTGATGATGCGCTATAAAATTACTAAGCATTTTTTGCCAAGGGTGAAAAAGAAAATACTCTTTGAAAATTAAGATTTTAATTTCTAACATTAATTTCATGAATACAGAATACTATGAAATAGTAATGTCTAATTGTTTCATGATTGGGCGATTATTGCTCGGGAAAAAAAAACGTTTTTCAAACATTTTGTTTTAAATTTGTTTGGCTTTCGGGTTTGTAAAGTTGGAATTGCAGAACATTGTCCAACTATTTTGATTAGTGTATCTTTTAATTCGAGTAGTGACTCCGTAATTGAACATCCAAATTAGGTTTTGTCTATTAAGATAAATAGTATGTTTTATTGCCGTAGTAGTTCAATTAATAATTCTCTTCTTTCATCTCGCATGAAATAATTGAATTTGGCACATTATTTCTAAAGTTATTGATTGATTTAACGCCGCTTTAAAAAAAAAAAAAAATTTCGAGCTAAACAGTGACACCCAACAATTTTAATCAAATTTATCGCACGCAACTTTGCTCGATGAGTCACGAATGACCATTTGGCGTTGGTTGTGCTATGTTTTACGCGCCAAGTGATTGATATTGGAGGTTGTTAATTAATCAGTTTTATTTTCTCTTCCAAATAGACGGTGATCATAGCTTCAAACTATTCTTCAACGCTGAACAATGAATATAAACAATGAATTACAGACACAAAATTTTCCTCCCCATATGAAATCATAGGTGAAATTAGTACCCGCGTGCAAAATTCAAAAAACAAAAGGCTATTTCTTATATACGACCGAAAATCCAATTTTCTATTTACAGCTAACAGCTTTACCGACCGTTGACATTGCCGAACCCCTTACGGGCGAGTCTGCCGTCCTACTTAAACCCTTGTGCTGGATATGCGTAGGCCCGTGTGTACTCAAAAGATAGAAATGGAAGAGCGCACGTGGGACGAAAACTTTTGTCTGCGGCATTAAATAGCCATGAATAAATTACCGAAACCGGGCCCACACCCCACAAAAACAACCATTGTTTGAAAAGGCAGTGCTGCGTCGCCTGTAGCAAACTTAAGTTTTATTCCATTTTATCGGGTTTTATACCGGGTAGTAAACTGAACTGGCGCGACCACGGGCTTACCTAGCTGCCTGACCTACCAAGGAAATTTAAGAGCTAGAAGATACACGCGATCACATGTGCATTATAATAAAATTTTATGGGTGATCAATAACTCGTTACTTTTCCGTGATGTAGGTGTCCAGAAAGAGCTTACGATTGCTTGACAACAATGATTTCGAAAATGCTACTCTCCATTCATTCAAACTATCCTAGATTCGCCAATTTTATTAATTCGCATTATCATGTTTTTCTTCGTAGAAATAAAATTAAAACTTTTACGTAATGTTGGTGGATCATACGAATAAATGCGATTCGTGTATTTAAAGATTTTTTTAATATTTTTTTGTTGTTTTACAGTGTATCCATGAAATTATTGCGAGGTATGAGTTTTCTATCTAAAATTCCGGTCTGAACCTTCAGGTGTATTTAATCTGAAACGGAAACTCATTCTGGTTATGGCCACATAGTGGCGCCACAATTTTTAAAACGCAGGGTGATTTTTAAAACGCAGGGTGATTGCTCAGGACTCCTGTCCTGAGCTCTGACTCATTCTTATCTGGAACAACTTTCTTGTGCATCCATTTCAAGCAGAAACTTAAATGCCGTGTTGTATTTGTGCATCTCGTTTGCTTTCAGTTTATCTTTGTTTTTTTTCCACGATTTTCCTACCGCGACGGCGCGATCATTTCTTGTGTTGGCGGGTTCATTACCACAATTTTGGGTCACGTGTGGGCCCGTCGAAAAGCACGATCCTCCCCGAAATCTCCACCAAAGGGGTTGTTGTGGGCGCGGAAGTTCAAAGGTGTTGACCGCTGACCGCCTCTCACCTGCGCGTTTGGGCTCGGCTAATTAACGCTGCACGTTGTAAAGGACTTTTTGGTGGCGAGTGCGGGGACGATCCCTGCTTTTTCGGGAGTCAGAAATCTCACTTCGCCGCACTTGTCACCTACGTGTTTTTTTTTTTTGCTCATTGCTGGGGTGGCACACAGCACACCTGTGGAAGAGTGGCGCAAGCTCTTTTCTCGCTATCGTGTGATGATGGGGGTTCCGCCTAACTATTTTGGCTGGGTGGCGTTGCCTTTTTGACAGCGTATCAGCCGTGCCACCTGCGCGGATGGATGGTCGGGGTACACCGTCAATTTGCGCTGTGTTGGGTTCGTTCCTTTTCAAAAGGAACCCATTTCAGAGTCCGTTCCACCCATGAAAAAAGATACCAGTTCCCGATTCCAATTCCTACATAAATTTAAAAAAACCAGGCCGTTTCTAGGTCCGTTTAGAAAAGAACCTGGAACCTGGACCTGGAATCGAACCTAACATAAGTTAACAAAAAGTTTGTGCGTTTATGTTGACGCCAAATGTACATTTGCGGGAACTGGTCTGAAGGACAATATGCCGATTTGCGGGCACAGATCACAATATTTAGCAATTTGTGTTTGATAATATAAAATTGTTTCGCTATCGACACACTTTTGAAAATTGTACTCGTAGAAATATTAAATGAAAAGTTATGGCCAAAGTAACACCTTTACACAGGAGTGGAACTTTTGTACCGTTCCTTCATAGGAACCTAGGCGTTCATAAGTTCCTCAAAAAATAAACCAGTGTCTAAGAACGGAATTTTTCCATTCCGTTCCTTCTAAAACACTTCTATTAGGTTGTCGGCATTTGGCATGTTTGGCGCACTGTAAATTACGTTAGCTAAATTTAGAATGCCCTGCGTGTCTCGTTTCGTAGAAACATTTAGAATGTCTAATGGAGGTGTCACTCTGAATCGTCTAGCTTGTCGGTGTCTTGTCTCGTCGACGTCGGTGACGATTTAGGCGACGTGCGGGCTGCCATTCAGCACTTCAGGACACGCTAATGTCTTGAAGTGGTAGGTAAAACTTTCGACGTATAAATTATAAATACCTGACTCGTAAAAAACTCGTGGCCCAGTCGGTAAAGCAGCGACTTATTCAACTTGTAGTGCGATGGTTTTGGGTTCTATTCTCGGCGCGGGCTCTGGTTTTGTCCGTCTCAAGTGTACTTAATGTAAATATGCCTCTAATAAAATGCTGTAGCACCGAGGGGGTGCAAAATATTTTGTGGCTCCTTGCTACACAGTATAATTATACATTCGCCTTGCTTTTGATTTTTTTAAAGCAACTTAATTGGGTAAAATCATGGGAAAATTTTGGGAAACTTGCGGATATTTTGGAAAGCTTGTGAATTCTTGTACATTGAGATTTTTTTTTTTTAATTCACCGTAGCGCCTAGTGCACTACAGGAATACTGCACCCTCGTGTCTCTTTGGAGATATG
>JAUJYS010005001.1:0-11410 GCA_033995665.1 Melogona broelemanni
CCCAGGCTAACGAATAAACGAAAGCCTGCGCCAGGAATCGAACCCGGGACCGTTGGCTTCGTAGCATGTCCCCATACGTACATACGTAGCATGTCCCCATCGGTTCATACAAAACGTTCAACTAAGCGAGTTAGTCAAAATTATCATGAAAAGATAAAAATATATTGGAAAGTTCAATAAGTTCTAAGCGTAGCTAATACGCGCGTATAAAATGTACGAATGTAGTTTTTTTTTTTTTTATTAAAATGTTCGCAGTGAGAAAATGGCGGCGGAAAACCCGTAAAACCCGGTCAGAAGTTTTACATCACTGCCAACGCGTTTTGAAACCCACCAAATAGTTGCGCTCGACGCTTACAAGCTTTGTCATTTTCGCCTAAACTTAACGCGGCGGGAGGCCATGAAGGCGAGGGCGGTGGTGATGGCGGTATGGGGAGAGGAGGGGGAGGGGGAGGGGGCGGAGACGTGCTGCAGCGGAATGCGAGGCTTCTCTCCTCTTTTCCGTTATCGCGATCTAAGTGTCAGTAATTAAATCTGGAGCTGTCAGGGCAAAAGCAATTAATTTAGGCGCAAGGCAAAGCTTCCGCTATATTCACATTAGATGTACGAGTGGCTGCGACAACGCCTCTTTCGGCGGCTCGGAGCCGCTCCCCGGCGCTCGGAAGCGAGTGGCCCGGGACCTAACAGTCCGTGTAACTACACGACAAGGTGTGCTAAATTTGCCTTGTTGGTGTCTTAAAATTCTAGCTTGCCTGACAAGCAGCAGAGCTTACAGTTTTCATAGAGTTATCTATTAAACTCATTATGCCGCGATATCGATTGCTGTTCAACTATTCAATACAAAATTGTAAAAACGATTTATTGAATCGATGAAGTTATCGAAGCGCTCGAAGTACCGATTACGAAGGATCAAAGTACCGAAGGATCGAAATATTGAAACCCGTTTAAAGATGTAAGCTAGTCATTTTTTGTGTCAAAGCTGTATGTTATGGTGAATGTTAATGTTAGTAATGCAACCAATTTAAATACTACTAGGCTACGGTTCAAACGAAAGGCAATTTTAAGGTCATGACTAGATTGACAACCCTAGAGCTTAGCAATCACACAATATCTAAACAAAACTTCCCCTACATCGTTGGCATTCCCTCTAATCGTCGGCTATCGCACAATAGAGGTCGCGCTTGTAAGTTATAAAATCGCGACCTATAAGCGCTAAAACAACAGTCAGCAAAAATTCTCTCGGAAATGTGTAGGCAACCGTGTCAGCTTATCAATCTTGGGAACTAAAATGATCTCTACTAATTAATTTTCATTATGAGGGACATCAGCCACGATGTCAATGTCAATTATGGCAAACAAAGTTTTCCCCGCACCATTTTAATTTGAATCCATCTGTGATTGGTTAGCGTTTGAAGCGCGCTCGCAAATATTTCCGAATGACACATGGAAAATTAAAAATTAATATGAATGGTATTTTGTCGCTCTTTTGATTGGAAGAAGAACCATTAAGAATGAGATCGCTTGCCGGGTCACTTGTCTAAACCGTTCATGTCATCTGCTCACGCCGTAATAACTTGATGCTTTTCATTGTTCGTGGGACATGTTACGTTATTCTGTTTCAAAGGTTTGAACAAATTTTCTGTCAATCCCTTATGATTTATTTCGCCATTACTGCCAGTTCTAATTGCCAAAGACTGCAATCAGTGTTGCGTTCGTTCCTGGTGAAGAGGAACCCTTTCCAGTTCCCGTTCCTATCATGAAAAAAGAAACACGTTCCAATTCCTACTAAAATTAAAAAGAGCCTGACCGTTTCTAGATCCCTTTTGGAAGGAACCTGCAACTTTTCCGTTCCTCTATTTAACAAAAATATATTTAAAACAAGTAAATGCAAAAAACTTCGTTTTTCTGATACAAACTTTCATTTTAGAGATGCTTAATAGAAAGTTTTTACTACTAAAAACATCAATTTTTCAACAAAATTCATAGGAATGGATGCGAAAAGCTCATGCAAGCTCTTTCAAGCTTATGAAAGCTAATTAATGCCAAAAGCTCATGCAAGCTCCTGAAGACTCATTAATGCCAAAAACTCATGCAAGCTTATGAAAGCTCATTAATGACAATAGCTCATGCAAGCTCATAAAAACTCATGAATACCAAAAGCTCATGAAAACACGGCAACCTAACCTTTAAATTAAACTTTTCATAAAAGCTTTAAAACTAAATTCTTGTGGCCATTTGTAATGGACGTTTGGTCATATCCTTGGCCAATCGCCTTTAACTAAAATAATTAATAACTTTTTCCAGGATTCGAAGAACACCATGAAATTTTGATAGATTCAAATATGTCGCGAGTTCTACCAGATTCAAAATTTCAAGTCTCTAGGACGTGTTCAAGTTGGTTTAAGAGGGTTGCAATGATGTCCAAACAGACAAAGTGACAGACAAACAATCAACACTTAAGTCATCTTATTAGAAAGTTTTTAAAAAAATGCATAGTGGTGTAATTATAACAAAAAATGTGATAACGTTCACGATAACGCCAAATGGGCATTTGTGGAAACTGATCTAAAGGTCATATGCCGATTTGAGGACAAAGATTTTGCAATTTTTGTTCGATGCAGCAAAATTGTTAGGAAAACTGTTCTCTTAGAAAAATGAAAGTTTTGGCAAATGGAGACCAGTACACGGAAAAAGTAATTCCGTTGCAGTTCCTCAAAAAAAAAGTAACTAAACAGTCCCTTCCTAGAAAAAGATACTTAGTAGTTCCTACGTTCCTTAAAAAAAACCACTTCCCAGGAACGGAACCTTTCCGTTCCTAACTAAGACTCCAATAACTACACGGACACGGTACAGCGAAGTTTTGCGCGAGCCAGATATATTTAATGATATTGTGCTTGGCTACATAAACAGTACTACACGCGCATCTACGTGTATACATTGTCGCGGTGTGCTAGATGTGCATCTCCGCGTTTCGAAAGCAGCTCCCGAAAGAAGCTCGATCGCTCACATTCAGCAAGGCAACACTGTGGTTTCGACAGCAGCTGTTGCTAAGTGATGCTTCATTACCGCCGATACGTCTATTGTGGCGAGAAATTAACACATGTACTCGGGGTAGAGCCGCGGTACACAGAATACTTATCAAAATGCGCCTTTGTGTGGAAGTGGGGGGTAGTTGGATTTTTAGGGGGAGTGGGGGCTCTGACTTCATTTTCAGATTTGTATTGCTCACTGGTGTTTCGAGAAACTGACATAAACATTTTTCAGAGACTAGGGATGTAGTGAGTTCTATAATGGAAACGAAGGATACCACGTTTTGTTTCTATAATGATTGGTATAGCTGTTCGGCATGGCCAATCACGAATGGCTTGACGAGTTTGTAAATCATGGTTTGACTGAGAAATTATCTTTTACGCATTTCAGTTTCGAAGAATTTTGTTGAAGAGGCAGCATTCCGCAAATAAGATAGCGAATCGGTATTGGTAGTTTGAAACTTTCGTAGTTACGCCCACTAACATAGCCATTTATTACAACGAACCATGGCTTGGGGTATTTGTGATACATAAACAATACAATCTATTCGTTCTTAAAATAATGTAAGGTTCCTTTACTGACTGAAAACTGTCTATATATGCAGCTAAGAGTTTGGTTAGTTTGATTGTTTTTTATGAAGTTGCTAGGTACAATTTGACGCAATCCCATGCGAAATATGAGCGCATACATTAAATGAAATTGACACACATATCCGTTAAAATTCGCCGAACCAAGGCGTGTGAACGATGAACGAGATTGTGAAATAATCACAAAATGATAAGATTGATGATAAGATCGTGATCGTATCGATGCTAATAAAATAATAATTAATTACGCGCCCTAGGTACTAGAAGTATAATCAGCTGTTGACTAACCCATAACACCGTTGACTAACAATAAGAGTGAACAGTCACACTGTTTGTAAATTTTATGCACTCAACGTTTATATAACAATGTAATTATGACAAAATATTCTTGTTTTTGTTGACTAACCGTTGCTTTTTAGAAGATTCACTCCTAAAACCAAGGACACGTAATTATCATGTTATCTACATCAATATGTCGACAACACGTCGATTTGTCGATATATCAACATCGATATTTTATCACATCGACATGATATTATCATTTTGTCTTTGATTTAACAAACTCGTTTATCATTGTCTAAACTCGCTTCGGCGAATATTATTGTACACATACGTCTCAGATTTTTGTGTTCATACGAGAAAATACTGTTTATTTTGATTTTTAAAATCATTAATAAAATTACGTTGGTATCGAGGACAATGCGTGGTGACCCCCGCGAATCGATTTTGCCGCAATTCTGTTGTTCAGCCACCCCCTAAAAGCCATCACCAAATGTGACGTCATCTTGAAATATTAATGCTTGGTTGGTTTTGTCTCTTCAACCCACCCACACACCGTTATTATTGTTAGGGTGGCATGGCACAGCCAACCTAGCAATATCCTCGCGGGATCAGTTCTGCGTATCACCGCAAATAGGGCGGCCACATGTTATCTGCCGTCGCAATTTGGTTTTAGTGACACTGGTCCCGAGTTTGTAAGCAGCGCAAGTCCGGGCTGGGCCGGGCCAGCAACAGCCACACACATGGCGTTAGTGGCCGTATGGGGAATTAATTTATATCGAGGAAGCCTATGACTCGTCGCGGAGCGTGTCATTCGCGGGCGCATTGATTTCCGATAAAGGGAAGCTGCGACAAGATAGATCAATGTGACCGACGTGGACGTGACCGAACGCGCAAGAAATGTGGGTCTGTGTATTTATCTCTCCATGGCGGCTAACGCACTTTAGTTACAGGGACGCCGTTCAATGTGGGTCAGAAAAAGTTTCGACCGATTTAGGCAGCTCAAGTATCGGGGGAACAAAGGAGCCTGGCCAGCGAACTAAAAAATCTAAAAGCCGACTCATTTTTCGTTGGCGGGGATACGCTCAGAGGCGCCAACCGAGAAGCGGAGTTAAGTCTTGCCGCTAGGTGCATAGCCGGTTCTAATTGCAATCCCCGCAAGCAGCCTCGGTTTGACATGTGGCGGAAGGGAGATGACCAGTAAAGGACGAAGATATCTTATTTTTTATATTCACACAGGGGGTGGGCGGGTAAACCAACCTCGGCATTTGACTTAGGTAGGGATCTTTATGTTGCATAGAAAGTGTATGATGTGTACCGCTCGTTGCTCAGTTCTACATAAATTGATTTACACCACCCTGTTTAACCTTTTCAATTGCACGAATGGTTCAGAATCTCCTGCGCTGATATTTACTCAGTGAGGGGGAATTTTTCCACAAAAAAAATTGAAGAGCACTTGTTCTTGGCTACCCAACGAGGTGTACACGACTCGATGGAACATTACAACAACATTTAGAACAAATTTTAGCTTCTCCACTCTATACCTTTCTAAAGTCTTTTGCCAGTGCTTTGTGATTTGCCAGTAACCGCTTACAAGCAACGCGAACGTCAGGAAGAATCAGCACGCACACCAGCGCCCACGGCTGTATTGTGTGATTGCCTTCTAATTGGGGGCAGCCCGTTTATTTAGCCCATTCGCGCAGCGCAGCACGTCTGGCATTGTGTGGTTGCCAGAGTGCGGGGGCAGCGGGTCCACGTACGCCGACGGGCACTCGCCCAAAAGCCCAAAACACAATCGCCGCCTGATTTGAACCGCGGTTCGCCTTGACAAGCAACAAGCTTCCACCTCCACCTCCTCCACCCCTTACCAACCCTCCCCCCACATTTCCCCCTCCTCCTTTTCAAAGAGCATTCATGGTCGGCAGCCGCGTGCCATTGGTGTGTATCCGCAATGCGGCTCGCCCGAGCCCGGCGACGCACAGCGCCTTAATTACATATACAATCGCGCATAATGAAAGCGGAATGCGCGAGCAATCTATTGAGAGGAGGCCGCAGCCGACAGTGGTTGTGGGCTCCGCCGCTCGACGCGACAGTCTGGAACCCGGGACCACGACACATAAGAACGAGGGTCCTGTTCCTCGGGTAGTGATGCCCTGGTCGCATTCCAAAAGTTAGCCTACTGTGCCATCCTTATTATAAATAAACATAACTTAAATATAAATTAAGGCAATTAGATTCATCAGTTACAGTTACTTGCACTGTCTCACTATACAGCAGAGTAATTGTCTCACTATCGTTTATTTAAAATGTACGTGGTTTTTTATTCATTTAACGTGTATTTCGTCGTGCTCTCGCACTTCAAGTGTTTATTACAATTTGAAAGACTTCACATTTTTTTTATTACATACGTGCATATTTTTAAGGCCCTGCATTTTTATAACTTTATTTTTACATGGATACGGCACAGAAATGACTTGTCCCAACAGGAGATTATACATGTACACCTCCAAATCCCCTCGAAAGAGCATTGTATGGTGGGACAACTTTTCACCTGTACCTCCGGATCAAATAACTAAAACCCGAGCCGGGAATCCAACCAGGAATCGCCGCACACATGGCGGAAAATATAAAATTAATAATATTACACTACTTTTGCTTTTTTCTATCAAGTTTACATAAAGATTGAAATATTTTAACATGTTTATTTATCAAATAATGTTTAATCCTGTGTATAAATATTTATTTCACGGGCAAAACGTCGTATTTGGGAGACTTAGAAGCTTTTCTCAAAATTTAAATTGTTTCAAAAATTTATTTTCAGAACTAGTTGCGCTAAAGTACCATATGCTAATAAAAATCCCCGCAAAAACAGTGTAAAAAAATAATCAACGATTTCCAGATCTTTTAAATTTAAACGTAATTAATATTTCGACTAATCTAGTTATTCTGACCTGCACCCTCGGCAGACGCCCCATATGCTCCTCTTTACCGCATTCCCAGCCTAAGACGCGCCATGGCCGCAGCATCCTCTGCCCTCTCCACCCCCCACCCGCACATACGCCCACCCGTCCTCATTTCCACCTTCTTGTCATTGGGGTGGACGTTGCACTACGCTCCGACTGCGATGGGAATTGGATTATCCAGTCCCGCATTCCTACACGTCATTCCCTATTTTCCCCGCCCACTCCTCCTGACTAGCTCATTCCCCAACGCTAATTAAAACTAATATTTCATTTCAAAAAGAGATTAGATTAAATTTGTATATAACCATGTCGCCCGGCTGTCATCACTGGGGTTTGAATAGCTTACTGAGACCAGTAGCCAAGCTCAAAATTATTTCACATGTAAATCTTTAATGTGTCTATGATGATAATGAATCTCTAATGAATCTAAAAGTGTAATATAAAAACAGAGTTCGTTGAACCGGAACGATTAGAAGATGAACGAGGACTCCAATCGTTCCGGTTCAATGAACTCTGTTTTTTATATTTTATTCTGATTTGATGAACACTTAAGACGATCTAATTTGTTTACATGTGTAATCTTAATTTAAAGTAAAAGGGTGCTTATTGTAGTTTTTGTTAGCCATTTATAAATGGTGCCAAACTTGTAAAATGATGCGAAATAGGCTAACAATATTTTAAAGAAATTAAATGCAATCTGAAATTAAATTGTAGAAGTGTCGTGTGGCTCAGTGGTTACCATGTTTGTCTACTATACTCAAGACGCGGATTTAATTCTCGGTCGAGGCCTTAGTAATTTTTCGAGCGATAAAAATGAATACACAAGCCTTTCTTTGGGATTGGAAGAAAAGTCGTGAGATTCGTGCCTGTACGTTGTCAAGTTGAAGATCCCTACCTTGGTCAGAAATCTATGCTAGGCTAAATTACCAAGTAGCCTTTTGGGGTCTTTGAGAGGAATATAAAAAAAGTTGGGAAGCGTTCGTAACAACAGTACAAAAAGTAAAGCTTTATTTATGTAAATTACCAAGTACAAAGTCTTTCGTGAATTAATAGTGCTGGTTCCGTCACAAATTGCCGTGGTTTCATGGTATAAAGAGTTTTTAGGAGCCGTGTTCCGTAATAATTAAAATATGAGATTCCTTGACCAAGGATTGAGACGGCAATACTAATTTGCCGTCTTAATCCTTATTGTGGTTTATAGACTGATATTGTACTAAAATGTATTCTATCGGCGTATTTAACGTCAGTTTAAAAACAATTGAATAACTTTTTTGTATATTACCGAAAGCGGATTTATGCTATCCTAAATTACTGATATAAAACGTTAAACAAATTTGAATTATATACAGGTCGTATTGTCTTGCAACGTTGAATATTACCTACTCGTTTTTCTTGCAGGGATTTTAGTTTTGTTTTGATATTCTGGGCTACCTCACAAGTCCACGATGTATAGGATTTGGGAAAAAAATGTATGCAATATGATCTGTATATCAAATATAATACAAGAAATATCAAGAAATACTGTAAACCAGTGTTTCCCAAATTTTTTGACCCGCGGAGCCCTTTTTAGAACAAATTAATATGGCGGTGCCCATTTCATGCAAGTTAAAGGCATTTTATAATTTATTATATTTCACAGTTTAGGAAACGAGACTGTATACTGTATATGTAGAATGTATAAACGACTTCCACGACATATTGATTCGAATACTTAATATTTTTTTATTTTTTTCTCCTAAAGACAGTTGAAGATCGCAGTGGTGTGGTGCGTGAAATTAGTACTGTCAAATTTGGTAATTATTATTATTTTTGTGGTGCATATGATGGATGGCGGGAGACATATTTATTTGGATAGTTGTCAGATATCGTTTTCTAATGGAAATTCTAATTCTCAGTCGTGTGCATTTACTATTTTCACGTGCGGTCTGCGCATTTGCAAAACTGTAGTGGTCGCATTTGTCGTTCGCTTAATTTAAAACAACTAGTAGCAATGCAGTAATACAGATTTATTTTCTATAAGATAGTTCATCAGACTCTGTTCGTCTTACTTTCCAGCTTTGTACCGGACCCCGTTTTTTTTTCTAATCGGCATTCAACTAGGTTTGCCAGAGTCACCCCGAAAGAAAGACCAATGGTTTCCATCAATCCTTCATAACCATTATCTTTAATTGAGAAAAACTAATTAAACATAAATAAAATCAGCGAAATTAAAGTCCGATAGTAAGACACTTTTAATCCGTCAGGTACAGATCCCAACTCCTCTGTACCTGACGGATTAAAAGTGTCTTACTACCGGACTTTATCATCGCTGATTTTATTTATGTTTAATCAGTTTTTCTCAATTAATTCTACATCTGTCTCTGAGTGTATTTTATACACCACCATCGTTTAACCATTAACTTTAGGTTTTAAGATTTTCTGCGAAGTTTTATCATCGTCGTTTCTTTTTTCTTTCGACGATGTGGCCAGCGTGACCCACACGGTCGGTCTCAGGAGTACGACAGGCCTAACCGAGGAATTCGGCGTCAGCGATGGCATGCTCGCATCCAGTGGCACCGTCGACAGGCCCAGACCATGTATGAAATGAATCAAAATTTGATTCGCGGCTCGCTAATTGGGAGTGACGCGTCACGGCTGGCAATAGCCGATTGGCTACCGCCACTGCTGCTGCTGTCGGCATTGAATGCCTCATTTGTTGCGCTAAATGCTCCTTTGATAAACATTGTTAGTGACAGACAGGCGGTGGGGATGGCGCGGATATGGCAAGCCAGGGTTGGGAAGAGAGAGAGAGAAAGAGAGCTGCGCTGCGCCGCAGTCATCAGCGAGCACAATGGGGAAGCGTCACTCGGGAAGACCTCGCCGTGAACTCGGCTTCAGACACGTTTGCCACGAAGTTCCTCTCGCGCGTTGCCGCTCTCTGCCAGCCGGCGTAAAATGTGTTTTCCTTCCCGTCACTTTCGATTTCGTCCGATGCCAGTCTGCATTGCGAGATGCCAGACTGCATTGCGAGAGGCCAGCGATCGCAGAATTCCAGCTTCCTAATCAACGAATTATTGAATTGACGTCATGCGATATATAAAAAAAGATTCCGCTCGACCGGAAACTTAACCATCGTCAAAATTCATGGAAATTCGAAGCAATTCTTAAGAAATAACTACGGAGTTATGATCAAAATTACCTTTTTTCGTGAATGTTGACGTTGGTTAAGTGTGCTTTAAATAATCGCAGTGACGACGTCTATGACGTCAACGAGATAGGTCGTCTGTAATCGATACAATTATGACAAAAAAATATTCTGGGAACCGCTCCGAATTATTTTGTAATTGTATTTCATATTTTGGTCATTGACAAAGGTTCATTATAATTTTTTTATTCGAAAATTTGAAATTTTCGTCTTTTATTTCGGACCGGTTCCCTGAACACTTTATTCCTTCAGACTTCAGTGTCATTCATCGACTTCGCTGTGCTCCTGCACTTTTTTTCGGCATCCTAATATTTGAAGGCAATATGAAAGTATTTTGTATTCCCTTAACAAAGACTGCAACGAAAAAGAAAATCTTAACATAAATCGCCTTTTACCAAGAATAATAAATCCATGGTCATATCCAAATTGGAATGCCAATATAAAGCTGTATTACGAATATGTCGCCATAATCAATACTGTCAATTCTGAATTCCGCATTAATAAATTTATCCATTTATGCATTTTCCAATTTAAAGAAATATAGTAGGGCTTTAAAGTTGTATCAATTTAATTCCATTGAATTGAATTAAGGATTACCTGAAGCGCTAGAAAACTAACTGCAAGCTATGCTATGCTATGGGTACTCGTTCTGGTATTTGCTATGCAGAAATTGTTATCAGATGATCACAATGGCAGCATAATTATACAACAGTTTTCTATTTCAATCATTGATTTTTTTAATCATCTTTTCTCTGCAGCGACTTATTCCTCGTGTGGGTGAATATGCACGCGTTGAAAATGTATCCCAAGACTCCCCCTCTGCGTTGACAGTAATTTTGGCGCAGTAATTGTATTGATTGTGATTGGCACGGTGATTAGCGAAGACTCGAGGGAATTTAAAAATATATATATCTGAAAGGATTTGTCACGCAGAATCAATTAGGCGAGTAAACAAGTGCCGCGAATGCTCTTCAACAGTAAAAGCTCTAGTCACTGCACATGAAGATAATTTTCAATTTGCGTCGATTCTAAATTACCAAAGAACAAATTAACTATAGACAAACAATTGTTTCTTTTTTCTACGGGGAACATTGCCGCAAGTTATATTGTTAAATGTTGTTGATTTCAACTATATTTGAAGGTATCTTCGACCAGAGAAGATGAGAAACGGCAACTTCTTGAGTAATAAAATATTTTAAAAAATTTATTTCTCAAGAAGTCAGCCTCCAGTGGCTCAGTGGGGAAGGTCACATTCAACTTGGGACTCATGGGGGAAATTGAAATGATTCAAACAAGGGCTGCTAGATTCGTTAGCAGTAGATTTGGTCGAACAGACAGTGTGACAGACATGCTATCAAAATTAGGGTGGG
>JAUJYS010005002.1:0-11407 GCA_033995665.1 Melogona broelemanni
ATATCTCCATAGAGACACGAGGGTGCAGTAATCCTGTAGTGCACTAGGCACTACGGTGATTTAAAAAAAAAAAAATAAATAAAAATTGACCGCTTGTGACCGTCGTGTGTTGGGATCCATTCAACCACAAACAATAATAAATTTCCTGTAACCCCTAACTGCACGTACCGACTTTATCGTCTTATTTTCTTTGTACATTTTGCAGATTCGCTTTGCACAAAAGTCATTATAATTTTCATGTATTTTCTAGTGGTTTTTTTTTTCTTCTTCTTCTTCTGAACAACAAAAACTTGTGACTTCCACGAATGAGATATCATTAAAAAATAATCTTTTGAAACTTTTTCTTAAAAATTATTAATTTACAGTTTTTTTATGGTGAAAGTGAATTACTAGAGGGGATTTTGTACCTCGTGTTGCTTAGGCAATGTGTGAGAGGGACGTTTTCACCACTACCCCGGGGTCGAATACAAAATGCACTCGTTTGCAGAATACTTTTATAAACGAGAGCCCGCGCCGGGAATCGAACCCGGGACCGACGCACAGTTCGTTGATTCACGATAAAACGATAAAATTTAATAAAATTAAAAAATAAATTATTGAAACTTTTTATAGTTTTCATTAGGGAGTCCAGAGCTTAGGGGTGTATCCTGCAGCCTGGCTATTCCAGCTGCCATTCCCCTTCCCTTCCCTTCCCTGCCCCTCACATAGCTCTATAGAGACACGAGGGTGCAGTTATCCTGTAGTTCATTAGGCACTACGGTGATTTAAAAAAAAATAGTGATAATTACTTATTCCTCCAATTATTCGAGGTAATACCATGCTTCCACCGGTATTGTAATTTATACGAAGTCGCAAAAAACAATAATTTAAGCTCGGAGCGTTCATCTTGCCTCCTCTCTCTTTTTGAAACCCCCTTCCCTCCCCCCCGGGCCTTTTCTGAAAATATAAATATGCAATTATCACGGAACGCCCAAAGGATGGAACGTTTTTCATTTCACCAGTCCCCCAATATATCGTTGTTCTGTGTGTGTGTGTGTTTTAAAAGTGCAGCCCTTGGCATAATGAGGTACAAGTTACACAAGCAGATGAAGAAAAAAAAAACTCGCATGCCCAAGTTCAATGTGACGTGCGCAATTTGAATGTCGAAAACACGCATATGCAATCAGCGATCCAATTACACGTATTCTAGTCAGACTTGGCTACACCTGCGATAAACATAAACGCATAAACGTAACGTGCCAAGTTGGAACGAAATAACGAGAACGACAAAGACGCACTTTCAGACGCCAAAACCAAGTGTACCATAAATTTTAAATGATGCTGAAATGTAATTTGTTGAAATGTGAAAGGTTAGTCAAATCAAGCAATAAAAAGCTGAAAGCCTCATGCGGACGAATGTACCTCGTTCCCGATAACCACCTCGCATTGAGCGGGGCATGGTAATTCCAAAGAGGTTTTTCCCACCAGCACCGGGAAATGAACCCGGGATCGTCGCACCTCAAGTCGGTTTCTCAACCCACTAGTCGCATAAATATATCCAATTTGTATGATCCGTCAAGAAAGGTCTGAATAGTTTCTTGATTTTATTTGATCCTAATGAGATAGGCAAAAATGTTTGCTAAAGCATTTATTTCAAGAGAGTGACACTGCATACAGTGTTGGTCACAATTTCCTTCGACATCGCCTATTTTCAAAGTGGTGTGCATGGAAAAATAAATTGCAAAACTACTTGGAACTTTAAACGTAGATTTGGTAATGTATTCTTAACATAAAAAATTGTTTTCTCTATTTTCTAATTGGGCATAAAATCACAGGCATTCACCGTGATCTACGTGTATGACAGCACTAATCGAAATTGAGGCAATTCAATTTCACAAACTGAATGAAACCAAGCCAATGATATGCTAAACCCTCATCAAGAGCAAAGCACCAATTATTACTGGTTTTTTGCACCAAATACTGCTGGTTGTGTAACTGTCGCCCAAAATATGGATATATTGTTACGGATGATTTGAATTTGATTACGGTACATAACCAATTAAAATATATAATTTAAAAATTTCTTGATAAAATGTATTGATTATATACTAAATACATCAATAAATACATGTATAGTCAAACATTTTAATGAGTTTTGTTGCGTCGTACACTACATTTCGATCGAAAAGGTTACGAGGTGTCCTGAAACACTCATTGTGACCACTGTACTGTACAACTGTTATCCACACATCTGCATTCTCCCTTTGGGTTAAGTTTTATTTTTTCTCCTGGAGTCGGAGAAAGGGTTGAGTTGGCCAACGCTGAACGACGCAACTTGGCAGAGTTTAGGGAATAATAGCGATTTTCGATAATTGCTGTCGGAGAGCCATATCTCGTTCCGCGCATGCGCACGGGCAGGCCGACAGCGTGCCAGTGGTGGCGCCGGGTTCCGGTCCGGCGCACTCCGCGTATCCCTCCACAATACGACAAAAAAAATAAACAAAACTCGCTGGAGCCACCCAGTGATGGCACGACATTCCACCCACCCCCGAACCGACCAAAAACACGTGTGTAGAAAAATGCAAATTAGTCAGATCCGCTTAGATCGAGTCTTGCCGGAAGGGGGCGCGTCTGTTCGCCATTAATTAATGGCCAGGGCGCTTATCATCCGCCCTATCTGTTGAAACTCTCCATTTAACCCGCTCTACCCGCCTTAAATCTCGCCCACAAAGTCTGGCTGAATGGCAAATTACCGCAAACGCAAACATTTGAACGGTCGATGCCATCAACGGCCTTGGACACCAACTAATTTTTGAACTATTTCCTTCCTAAATAAATATTGGACTAAGTTCAATACAGTGTGATAATAAATAAAGTACGTTCGTTTTGACAGTAAATAGCCTTAAAACCTTTCTTTTGATAGTAAGCTTAGAACGTTCTTTTTGATAGTAAGTAGACTTCGAACGTTCCTTTTCATAATAAGTAATCTTAGAACGTTCCTTTCCTTAATAAGTAAGCTTAGAACGTTCCTTTTCATAATAAGTAAGCTTAGAACGTTCCTTTCCATAATATGTAGGCTTAGCAAGCTCCTTTCCATAATAAGTAAGCTTAGAACGTTCCTTTTCATAATAAGTAAGCTTAGAACGTTCCTTTTCATAATAAGTAGGTTTAGCACGTTCCTTTCCATAATAAGTAAGCTTAGAACGTTCCTTTCCATAATAAGTAAGTTTAGAACGTTCCTTTCCATAATAAGTAAGCTTAGAACGTTCCTTTTCATAGTAAATAAGCTTAGAACGTTCCTTTCCATAATAAGTAAGCTTAAAACGTTCCTTTCCACAGTAAGTAAGCTTATAACGTTCCTTTTCATAGTAAATATGCTTAGAACGTTCTTTTTGATAGTAAGTACCGTGTTTTTATCAATTACCTTCTGAACCGGGATTCGAACTTGTAATATCAGAACAGCATTTGAAATTCTGGGCTTGATAGATTTCACTTTTTAATGCCACAAAATGCATTTAGAAAAAAGTAAAAAGGGACGGTTTAGTTCCTTTTACTTTATGTATGGAGTGAAACGAGTTCCTTTTTTTATAAGAAAAAACTAAGTTTCTTTTCAAACATAAATAACCCAACACAGTCTGTCAACCTTCTAGCAAGTTTATCGATTCTGCAGTCCCTGTTTGTAACTTCTGATTTATTATTCACAACATCTGTGTTTAAAAACAAAGAGAATAAATTCCACAGTCAAGTTTAGGTTCCTATCTTGGGGAACACACTCTCACTCCAGAGTTTATTTTCTAATCTTGGGTTCCCTCGATTCTCGCTTATACACTAGTCGAGTGGAGTTCTGGAGTCAATCACTCACTCGTTGACAAGAGGCAACTCAAAATGGTACGACCAGTCATCGCGATTCGCGTATGACACAACGTGAGACGGGGAGAGCTTATGAGTAGGGAACAGAATTTTAGGTCGTCTCCTTTTTTATTTTTGCATGTTAAATTGTATGTTTAACGCAGTGTCACTCTCTTATTTGTTTTATTTTTTTTATAATTACCCTGGAATCTATACAGGAGAATCTGTACCCCTCGTGTAGCTATGCACATCATTGGCGACTTTCAAGAAAAAATAGCTAATGTTTTAGCGCTTAAAAATAGAAAAGATTTTAATGAGATATACAATTTGTGGAAATAATTACAGGATGGCCACAAAATAGGGTACCCCAAAATGATCATAACATCTCTTCGAAAACATGGCATAAGTTGACAGTTGGTTTTGAACTAGGATAAGTGGCCTTAAAATTACAAAAGTCAGGGAAATATTGTGCAATAATCTGATATTTCGAAGTCATTTGTGCAAGCGTAAATAAAAATTTGTTTTTATTTTGAAATTGTTTTAAGAAGTCTGCACGCAATCGCCGCAAATAGCCTTCAATAGACGCGAAATTCGCTCAGCAGTGCCTGCAATGACGTGTTTGTTTTTATAAAAAAAAAACAATTAGGACACTTAAAAAAAACTGAAATGATAAATTTGTTCATAATTAGTTTAGGGATGATTTTACAAAATATCACATCATTTTGTAAACATTTCCTCTTATTTGAAGCAAAAACCAATTTGGGGTACCCTTTTTTTGTGGCCATCCTGTAGATTTTTTTCAAGAGACACAGCTGACGTTTCGTGACACCTAAAAATTTGGATACTAGTCATTGCTGACGTCACGTAATATCAGGTTGTTACACTATGGGAGGATAAGGGGGAGCAGAATGGAAGGCGCTGGAGTTGTCTCTCGTTTCCAGGAATGCCCTGGGATTTTTGCATGAGGCGGTGGCGGCGACAGACGGGCGGAAACGATTATGTGGAGACTCAGTCTCTTGGTGAAGTGAGTGTGCGGGCGTGAGTCACCAGCCGACATGTTATCTATGATGGCGTACCGGGGCTAAAATAAGCTCCGCCTAGTCCTCGTCAGCTCTTTCCCCTCCTGTCCTCCTCTCCTCTACCAGACCTCGGTCAGCACCCCCGTTTTACAGAGTGCAACAAAAATAACAAGACACTCACCAGAATGTAAACACAGACAGATGCACTCCCGGTATAGAATTGTAAGGCTAGATGGAACAATCTACGTGAACGAATCTCTAGCCCTCCTAATATTTCTTAAGTACCCTCAAGTCGTATCCGACCTCTCTTAACCCTGGAGATAAAAGTTTGCCCATGTTGCCGATCGAGTAGTGACTGGTGTTCTAAGTTTAATCGGACCCTCCTTAATGTGAGACCACAAATCATGATCACGTCATGTTCCCAAAACAAAACTCACTAAAAAGAAAAAAATTAGATACAATTGATCACGAGCATGAGCCCTAACATCAAATTATATCATAATAGGCATAATTAATCACACGCATGTCCATTAACATTAATTATGCACTCGTGGCGCAACGAGGATAAAGCGACGGTTGAGTTGGCTAGACTCGATTTATATACATGTACGATGAGAATTTCGCATTTGCATCACAATATAGAAACTACGAGTAGACGAACCCTTACCTTTCATCATAACCCAACAACAATTGGAATAAAAATTTGAAGATTTTTTATCATGAAGAAAATCATGGTACCTAGGGTACCCTTGCTGATGATCACTCTTTGGGCGAGTGTGAAACTAGTCCTAGGACCCGTAAGTGATTTTCTTTTCATTAAGATAAAAAAAAATTCTTAAGATAAAAAATCTACAAATTTTTATTCCAATTGTTGTTGGGTTATGACGACGTAAGGATTCGTCTACTCGTAGTTTCTATATTGTTGTGATGCAAATGCGAAATCTCATCGTACATATATATATATATATCGAGTCTAGCCAACTCAACCGGCGCTTTATCCTCGTTGCGCCACGAGTGCATAATTAATGTTAATGGACATGTATGTGATTAATTATGCTTATTATGATAAAATGTAATGTTAGGGGACATGTTCGTGACCAATTATATCTAAATTTTCTTTTTATTTAATTTGCGACGAATTTAGGCATACATTTTGGCATATTCGCTTCTACCAGTTTATGTCATACATATGCTCAAATATATTTTGATATTGTCGTTAATATCCTTATATATTTATCCAGGTTATTATAATAATTTTACAATTTCTAGTTTACTAATTAGGATAAATATTTTAAAATAATACTTGCATTTGAAATATGTTTCTCACAAAATGAAATTTATAATATAGTATTTATTCGCTCATGCATTGTCTGCACAAAAACTAAGCAATGTCTACATGTCTGCCTTGCTCGCTAACGCATTTAAACCAGTCATTCATCGATTATTGATCTACAGAGTTTGTGCGGCGGTTAATAAATCAATTAGGTGAGCCTGGATTCGAAACAATTCTACCAGAAACAAGTGCAATCAAGTCGTCACCGAATGCACCAGACTGGAAACCCACAGTCCGGGAATGAAACCAATAAAGGCATCCCAGCCCCCATATACGTCTAGGTTACTTTCGAGAGATGGAGTGCGACGTGCAATAATTGTTTTGGCTGGTCTGATTCAATTTACATGTACAAATGTACGCCGACGCTTTAACATTGTTAGATACGACAATAGGTTTATCGGACAGATAACACTTTCACCTTTAGCGAGTACAGTAATAGTCGAAATTTAGATATATGACAACCGCTAAAGGTGATGGTCCATACCAAATGCAAATTAGACAAATTGAAGGTTTTCTACTAAGCATTCCATTTATTCTAAAGTACATATGGTGAACAATAACAATCAGTTTGTAATGCATGCAGTTTGTGTCACTGTGTAAATTGACTGCTAAAACAATTAACAATTTGGGAAACGCTAATGCAACTCTTGATATTCTTGAGTTTAAATTTAATCGTGATAGAAATATATTAGAAAATATTTTGTACATTTTTAATTTTCTATTTTTTCTATAAATTTTAAATTTAATTTTTTAGAGAAGAGACTCGTTTAGGCCCACAGAAGGAGTCATACTATTTGTTTAATTTTGTATACCAACGATGTAATTGCAATATATGTTCTGCGATAACCAAATAAACATTTGTTATCAAAGAAGTTGCCGTTTCCCCGTCTTCTCTGGTCGAGGACCAACTCGTCGTTATTTTAATTTTATTTTTATTTTTTATTCATTCACGTTTCAAAAGTTAAAATTTTGCATATCCAGTTTACCAATTCAGTTTATGAAATAAACTCCATATTTTAGAGATTCTTAATTATTCCGAGTTTCTTTTCAGCGAATGGCGATATAGGTATCGTCATTCCTTGAAATGAGTAAGTCACTTGTTGGAGTGCCACAATACTGATTTATAGCTGCGGTATCGATTAAGCTGGAACTTGCGGCTAGTGTGGTAATGAAGTGCTTAACCTAAACCAACGAACTATTGAAAATACACGTACTTTATTCGGCGTACATGGGCATTTCTAATTCAACACCACAGTATAGATGAAAGTCGACGACAAGAACACTGGCGTCTGTTTTCGTCCAAACAATTTTCAAACCCCCCCACCCTCTCTCCCGATCATGAAAATAAAAAAAACACAGTCACACCGCCGCGCCATATGGAACGCGACCAAACCAATCATCGCCCATCGGCCCTGACCACGCCCACTCCATTTCTAAACTCCGCCCGCGTTCTCGCTTAATCTTGAACTTGCCGTTGAAATCTCATTATTTCTTTCCGGACATCGATGCTGGCCTAAAATTTTGTTGAGAGAGAGAGATAGAGAACGCGAGAGGAGGATGCCTACTGTTCTCGGGGATTGGAGAGGCGGTTTGGGGGGAGAGAAGGATTGCATCACCCTTCCCACGGTAGGGAGGTTTGGGAAGGTGTGTGGAGGGGGCGAAGGGAGACAGATGGGTCGGACGGCTATGTAGGGTGGAGGGGTTCGAGGCTCGGCCAGATGAGACAATCAAGCGAGATCATTTGGAGAAGATTGAACGGGGCGCTTTATGCGTCGGTGGATGTGTGTGTATATGTGCGTGGGTGGTGGTGATGGTGATGGTGAACAGAAGCGAGGGCTTCCGAAAGCATTGCCGAAATCGCGCCACTAAGAACATGCGACAGTACGGTTGCGAGAAAGAAAGAAGAAAAAAAACAGAAAGTGTGACTTGGGCGGTTGCAGCCCAAAATGAAAAGAATGCGGCTTCGCCATCGTAGCTTTTCTTTGTGACCCGTGTATAAGTTAATCCATTATGGAGAGTCCGGAAAATTGAACGACCCGACGTTAAACGTGACACTGGATGGAATTGAACAAGCACCGAGCGCTTTCAATTTGGCTTACCTGCCTTTATTCGCCACCTAACAAACTGAGTTGGTTCATTAACTAGTTTCTAGTACTAACTAACTAGTTCGAATTAAGTGAGGTGGGGGTTGCTAAGAATATTTAACTTGAAAGGTTTTTTTCTACTCGCATACTCGCACATTGAATTAAACGGCATAATTTAGCCCTCTTGGTATAAATGCAAAGATTTACTTGATGCTTTTCGCTTTACTTGCTGCAAGGTGCTGAAAGACTTACAGGATTTTGTGGTTCTCGGCTACAGAATGTATCTTAATACTGTATAAGAAAAAGGCGATTATTAGTTGTAATTCGAACATGCAGGCTAACTTTTCTGTTTGAATATTGGAACAATTTCTAGATGCCAATGTTTTCTGATTCGAGAATGAAACACATAATAAACCAAAACATTCCATAAAAAGCAAAATTGAAAAAAACTTATTAAATACGTATGTCATGGAAGTTATGAATAGTAGTGTACATTTTTTTGGCAATGCATCAAACAAAATTACTTTCAAAGTTAAAATTAGGGTTCGTTGCGAGTATTTCAACTCCCAATAAATGTGCCTGGAAAAACAAAGTTCACCAGCAATTATACGATGTGCTAAAATGGCATCGGAAGGAGAAAAAAAACATCGATAAAGGAGACACGAACGACGTCGGCAGCGGCCATCTTGGATGTCGCGTGCCGCAGCAGCTGCTACGCTAAGACGCTTTAGAAAAGGTGATATGGCGCCACGCGAAAAAGAAGAAAGAAAAAAAAATGCGCAACTCCGACGACGACGACGATGGCGACACCCGGTGTGGCAAATGTTAGTGGCGAGGTGTAAACTTGAAAAGAGCGAACGCGGTGCTTCGAACATCTCGCGCTTTTCTCTCCCCACCACACACATATACACACACACACACACCCCAATCTTGCCCGCCTCGCCCTCTCTCTCTCGCTGTCTATCTCGTTTTTCTCTGGCGCGCGCCAGCGTTGCTCCTTGTAATTGGCCGAGCTGGATTTATGACGCAATTAAGCCTGCCTGTGCTGACGATGACGCCAACAAAACGAACGTTGAGAGATACAGAGGAGAGGAGCAGACGAGCAGCTCTGGGAGCTGACTTTGACTTGAGCATGGCCTTCACTCTCTATTGCCTTTATTTTGTTAACCGTTTATTGTTTCAACGAGCGTCTGACCTAACCAACAATTCAAATTTTGCGTGATCGAAAATTATATTTTCATGGTCTTGTTTTATAATTGAATTTGGCCATGATCTTGTTTTGTAATTGAATGTATCGGTGATCCAAGCCTAATTGAAACACATCCTTGTCAATTTTTGTTCAATTCCAAATAATTCACATCATCAAAAAATAATAATATAATGTTAATCACGAGACCGCGTGATTTTAAGACGAACGAGATCACAGACTTAATTTAGAAGAAAATAACTCTGTGAAATGATGAATAACACGTTTGTAGATGTAAATAAAAAGTGTTTAATGACATGTGGAGTTGCAAAAAAAAAACCTCCCCGGTTTGTTATGCCGTGAAAGAAATACTTTGGGTTAACTCAAAGTATTTCTTTCACGGCATAACACGGCATAACTCCACATGTCATTAAACACGTTTTATTTACATCTACAAACGTGTTATTTTTTTCTAAATTAAGTTTGTGATCTCGTTCGTCTTCAAATCACGCTGTCTCGTGATTAACATTATATTATTATTTTTTGATCTTCACTTCGACGAACTTTCATCATATCACCGCAGATTTATTTCTACGATACTATATTTATCTAATTCACATCATGCTCGCAATAATCTAAAAAGAAAAATAATTTAAATTGATTATAATTATATTTATAATCATTCAGACTGCATTCAATATTGACCAACAATTAATCTCTCTATCTCTTCGGAAAGCACAACCGTCTATGTCCTAAATGCGTCTGTGTTTTCAAACGACGTCAACCATACTGATACGCATCACACATTGGACACAAACCTATGTTAGCTATTATCGTGCCGAATTCGACAAATTTATAGTGCAGCCTATAGGAAAGAAGATGTGTGAAAACGATGCCATTGTCGATCCATGCTAGCTACACAAAGCTCGCCATTACGACACCGGTGTTGAGGGAAACAGCCGGGCTCGAACAAACAAGAATCCGAAAAGGAGAAAAAAAAACCACAAAAACTACACACACACACAGCGAGAATACGTTAAAGAAAATAAAACAAAAGTAGCAAACAAGCTGCTGTTCGTAACGCTTCTTGGATTGCCGTTCCTTGCCGCTATCCCAATTTTATCGCCCGCCAAACGACTTTGAAAAAGAAGTTCTCCAGAAAATCAAACAATCGTTTGCAATCCTGTTTTCTGGTGGCAAACCGAAATGTTGTTGTCGAGAATGGAAATTAAAAAGCAATCTACAGATTAACTTTAAAAAAAGCACCGGCGATCAACAAAATAACCAGCAAAGGAAAACTAAATAAAAATATACGAAAAAATTGGCGCCCAAACATTAACTTTTAGCGACTACTGTCGAAATGATTCGACAAAACTGGCACTACAAAAAGAGTAATCATATTTCGATAAGCTCCTTCCTAGCAAACACAAAGCGCTTCCTATTTTTATTCATATTACAGTTCTACGCTTTGAGGAATACTGAATCAGTTTGAACCCAATTTTCCAAATAGTCATTAAAGTCAGATAAGTAATTTATTCCGGCAGATCGAATCTGATGTCAGCGGGCGAGCAATAGTGCCACCATCGTGTACGTCGCAGTTTACCAAGAGCAACCGTTCCGTATTCCACTCTCAAGAAATTTTGACTTCTGGAAACGATGTAGACAATTTCGTTTAGCCTGAGAGATTTCATAAAACGCGTTATCGATCAATTGTGCTCTCCATTGACTTTGTGAGGATACTGTATAGCGCATTATTGGAAAACGAATGAAAAAAAAAATTAGTTTCCACTTGTAAAAACACCATATTTTGCGGCGTTCTTCGGTGGCTTTAGAACAACAACCGCTGGCCAGCGTTTAGCAGACATTAGGCATTAGCCTTGAGACAATGGCCGCGCCATCTAATGATAACGTGATGCGCGCTGAAATTCTGGCGAAACTTAAAGCCTCATTGGTATTA